>JAOBYE010721468.1:0-10500 GCA_025403585.1 Parazoanthus swiftii
CAAAACTCCCCGTCCAATCGCAGCAACGCGTCCAAGTGGTAAAAGCGATGACGAATTCGAAAGCTATAGTTCAGAACAACCTCCCCGTCCTAGCCGCCGATCCCGTCCCAGCGGAGCATCCCGTCCAAGCCGCCGACCCCGTCCCAGCGGAGCATCCCGTCCCAGCCGCCGACCCGTTACAGTGGGGCATCCCGCCCAAGCCGCCGACCCCGTCCTAGCCGCCGACCCCGTCCCAGTGGAACAACACGTCCAGCTGAGAAGATAGAAGAGAAGGACGTCGAACGACTCCGTGTTTTCAACGATCTACATTACTACAAATACTGATAGAACTACAGTCGAAACGGAGGTGAGCTTGATTTTGGCGGTTTTTTCAGTTACCTATAATCGAACGTGCACTTTTAGGGTTCAATTAACACTTTGCCAGTGTTGATATTAAAACTAAGATTCGGTCGAGCCCCTAGTACACCTGTTTGAGCTGCATTGTCTCAGTTACTCGACTTGCTAATTCAACATGGTTCTTCCTAAATCGAAAAATATGGTGTACTGTGTAAACTGTTCCATAACCTAACAATAACCCAGTGGTCGGAAAAAATATGTTTAAAAACGTGAAACTTTCGTAGCGTTGTAATTTTATACACAATCCTAGGTTCAAATAATGCTAATCGGTTTTTGAGGGACTGGGCCTAGCATCTCAACTCTCGACGTCTTCTGATTCCCGACACAGTTGAAGTTCTCATCAGAGTTGATATTCTCCCCCTCCCCACATTCCAACCCCCTTCCCACTGATTTACAAAGTTAATGGAATGCCCTTTGTGGACTAGTTGTCAGTGTTTCCCTTTTATCGTTTATCGTATTATTTTGATAAAAATTTTCCATTCTTCCATTGGATAATTACTAGCTGTAATTTCGTTCTTATCCTTTTCCCATTTTACTTGCAGGAAAATGAAGAATTGGAGCAGCATCAAAAGTTATTCACAACACGATTTAGAATTGAACAATAAACTACAATGCTGTTATGCACTTCTTGTAATCTCGCGATTGAGTGTAACGACCAAGATTTATGTCTTCCGCGGTGGAGATTCTCGTGTGACGCTTGTATGTTGATGGTTTTTTGTGAATTAAATGTTTTCATCAGAAAAACCCCAAATATCTTTGTTCATGTGTTTTCATTACTCTCGAGTTAAAGTTGTGGAGATGGACGGGCGGATCCCCCCTAAGTTAGGGATTTTTAAACTCTCAAAACTCTAAAAAGTTATGATGAAAAAAATCGCATTAGTGGGTGCAATGGAAAAGAGTCGCAAAGAACTCGTTCATACGGATAGGATATTCCGTCCAAAAACAATAACACGATGAAACACTTGACACAGTGTGGCTAAGAAATATCAAGAGAAATCGAAATGATTGGTGCGAGTCGACAAGGTTCTGAGTGCACGGATTACAATCGATATCTTTTATTTTGAGATACACTGAATATAAGCCACGAGAACGGATAACTTGAACATTTTTGGAGAGATAATTAGATACGTTTGTTGAGACCGGAAGTGAGCCGAATTAAGCGATACAACTACTAAAAACATGCAACGGGCTTGTAGTACAAAAAACATTATCGTGAAGTAAAAAAGAAAGCTTGTGTTGTTAGCACTCGCTTATATTGTGGTTTTATAGCTACGAAACTTCGAAGTGTTTTCTTCTCGTCGATGAACTGTTCACATTCGTTAGATTTGTGGGGTTACCGCCTTCCTTCAAATGCACTCAGATGTCGAATGAGCGCCCCGGGTTTTGATGAATTGGCGCTTTGTCTCGAATAAGTGCCCTGTCCCCTAGAGCTATTCAATTCGAACATGGCAAATTCGTCAGGTCAGTGAAGTATCTATCTACCGTCTGTCCGACTGTACCGAGTTTGCTCCGACGAAGGGACAACGCTCAAAAAGTCAGCCTTACACCAACCTTACGGCTAAAAACATACCATTTCAACCCTTGTTGATCAGAACCCATATTCAGCTTACTCGCCAACGCAGAAAAATACAGTTTTTTTTCAAAATTATTCTTCCAGTGTACTGATTTTAATGAAAAAGTATTGGCTTAATACTGACGGTCCCATCATGATTATCTAGCGACTTGTCCAGTCAGTTAAGCTAGTCTTGACCTAATTCATCAAAATCATTTATTCTAATAGTTTTGTTCATTGGTGACTTCCGTTTCGTAGAAAAAGAAATACCGTACAATAAAACTTTGGATGAATTTTTAAATTCTTTTTTTTTTCTTGAATTTCTAGCTGTCCGCCATTTTGAACCTAAAATCGTGTGATTTTAGAACATCCCTTGCAGATGTCGACGTTTTTCAGAAATAGCTAAATCTTGAACATTGAAAAAACCGAGCTCTTCATTTCGGTTGCCCCTCCTTTGAACAGTTACGTATGTGAAAGCGGTTAAATGCATTTTAAACCAATCTATTACCTTTCGCTCCATCTCCGAAAATTTATCAAGATGATCCAGCTTAGCCGCCGCTTCAAACAAACCATCCTTAGCATTTACCTTTCTTAAAACTTTGGTTGGTATCCAGACTTGGCCCGTTTACATATACTTTGGCTTGAAATAAGCCGGATGTTTTGTTTTGTCCCAAGTCCTTGAGTATGCGTAAAGCCGAAAAAGAGTCGTGTAACTACATGCAGCTCAATATTTTCATACAGCATCAGTCGAGCGCAACCACGAACCTTTCACCAAATACCTATACAAAACAAATAAACAAATATGCTAACAGTTGACTACGTAACCAGCAGCCTTTATAAATAAGACGCAGCAATGGTCCAAGGAAACTTTGTGATGCAATGCCACTTATGCTAACTTTGCATGACAAGCCTGTACAAATCGACGCGTCATTTCCTACACACATTTTTTCTTAGACCAGAAATCGAGAAAATCTAATATGTATTTTGCATTTAAACAGCTTTTGAAGACTCTTACTTTTCGTTTAAACCACGTCATAATTCGTACGTTAATAATTCTGTATCCAATTCATTCAAAATTACTAGCTTATATCGGAGTGTAGTTAGAATCAGGAATGCAAACGGTCAAAGCAAGATCTATTTAATCCTAACACCATATCAAGGACGAAGGTAAAGGTTGGGCTTAGGTTAGGGTTCTGTTAAATATGCCGGTAAACTTTGTATAGTTAAATCCAAAATATGTGCAGTTCTATAGTCGTTTAAGCCACCCCGCACCACGTTAGCACAGCTACTAAACAAACGGTAGTACAGGTAAGGAAAATAAAAATAAAACCGTTGTCGTAGCTCACCAAATTCCCGAGCTCTTGTCAAACGAAAAGGCGGAACTGTGCAGCTCTGATCCATAAGCTGGACCAGTCTGTCCATAGTTAAGGCGTTCCATTTGCGAACTGCTCGTCAGGCCAGCCAGACTCATAATTTGAAATCGCGGTAAACTTACAATTCCTCCAACGATACAAAGGGAAACTATCCGGGTACAGTTTTCTATTCATTGGTATTTATCGAAGAACTTTAGTGTCGCAAAAGACCACTATTTCAGTGATCTGGTGGTTTATTATACATACAACAATCTTAAACCGTAAACAAAAGTGAAGCATTTATATAGCGCCCTTTATATATACATAGTCAAAGGCGCTTTACAATGATTATTTACCCCCAGCGGACCGGAAGCATATATAGGCGCCTCAGGCAGCCGCTTCTAAGCGGTCCATGTTTGCTGGTACTCATTTTGCCGACCTCGGAAGGATGGAAAGCTGAGTCAACTTTAGCGGGAAAGAAGGTCAACCAAATATTCAAACCTCGACCAGGCCGGGGATCGAACCGGCAACCCTAGGGTTGGGAGGCAGGGTTCTTACCACTGCGCCAACCCCTCCGCTTTTAGAAACAACAAACTAATGCAACTGGTACATTTTTTTAATAAAACGGCGAGAGAAAGAGGAAGGTAGGTGGGTTTATATGCGCGGGGCTTTCGACCGCGATCATCTTTTTTTTCCGCAGTCCTCCCATGTGTTCATTTTATCTCACCCCCTTGAAAAACCCAGGGAACCTCTGCGAAGATGAGAGGTATCGTTAGTCCCGTAACGAGAAGGGCTTATAACTGGTAAGTTGATCTAAAAGAAGGGTTTTAGGTGAAATCAACGAATCCAAACTCTTACACAATGTACAAGTCTGCGAAGATCGCACATTCAAATGTCCGAGAGTAAGGGACCAATCCCCTTGTCGAATGCTCAGAAGGTATCATGAAACAGAATATGAAAAAAGGCTGGGGTTCTTGTGTGTTATCAAAAGTTGAGACACATTTCTGTTCTTGTAACATTTCCTGTTTCCTTCCATGTTAGCGGAACTTTTTTCTCCATTGCGATATATCTCGTTTTCAAGGATTATTCTTCACTTCGCGTTGAAAATGTGCTGCTGCAAAAGCTCTTGCTTCTGCTATTTTTGACCGGCTGTGAAAAGCAAAAAAAGATGCTTTAGTTTATCTCAAGAAAGACGGGGTACATCAGAGCTAAGCAGCTTATTAACTTTTGGATTTGTGATATAGGGCCTATTCTGGGGCATCGCTTTTTATATCTCGTTAAGATACAACACAACAACTTTTCAAATCCGTTAGTCAACTTGAATACAAACCTCAGTGGAATAAACATTAAGAACCAAAACACGAAGTCTCGGAGATAAATAAGTATTTTTTCAATCCTCTAATTTTCGTACTGAAGTTGAAAGTGTTCTATTTCATCTTTAGTTGATTTGTATAATGGAGTCACTTCCGCTGTTAAGGTTTGTTTGAAACGAATAATACAGTTTCCATTTATTGCTTTGACACTTCGATTAAGCGCCACTCTGAAGTCTAGAGTTCGTTTGCATATAACAAGCGCTGGGTTGTTTGCTGTGAAGTGCGGCGCTTACTCCAGGGTAGCGATTGCTTGGTCTCGTGTGCAACGCTTTTTGGGGTAATAACGGCAAGTATATTTTAACCCCTCTCCTAACTAACACGACTGTTTTTAAACAGTCGTGTTAGTTAGGAGAGGGGTTAAATGCTGAACACGCTTCCCCAGCTTTCAGACCATTTCTAAGATTTTTTTAAACACCCATATGAAGTGGGAAACTTTACATGAAAATTAAAATGATAGTATACAACGACAGACTGAGATTATAAGTCAAATAAAGTAATGCAAATTGAGCTCGAAACCCTAAATTGTGAAAGCATTCAAGTTACGTCGGCCCTACTATCTTTGAAAAGGGCTTTGATAACTGTGTTTACTCTTCAGACTTTTACTGACAGTGAATTAATAAACGAACGAACGAACGGGTGGACATACGAGCGAGCGAATGGATTATTGGATGAACGAACGAGAGAGGAAAACCGTTACCTACTGCAGCGGCTGCCAGGTCGACTGTCCTCTGAAATGCTCTCTGATTGGTTACTTTCTTCGAGAGGAACTAAGAAAAACCCGCAGATACAAATGTTACACAAGTGGCAGACAGCAATTTAGAAATGCACAAACCAGTGTGAGTATGTGTGTGTGTGTCATCGAGTGCATACGCGTGAGCTGGTATTTATGTGTATAGAATGTGTGAAGATCAACCGCTGAGAGAGGACACTTTTCATGCTAACTTCTATCACAATCATTAACCAGAGTCAATCTTTAACAAGTTATCAATTCTTAAGAAAGCCGAAAATCTTCATTTCGAAATGAAGTCACTGATCAAAATAAACAATACGCAAAGTATTGTGGGTAGTAATAACATGTCTTTGATCACACCTACGAGTAAAAATCAGTCACTTAAGCTTTACATATGTCCCCCCTGATAACCACGCCCCCACCCCACCCCTTCCAACTATTGGTAACTCACTGGAAGGATGCTGGGCATTTCTTGGTGTTTGGGGCGGTTCCCGAGGGAGTGAGTTGAACAAGTCCCTTACGATAGAAAATCTGGAAAGAAAGAAACATTCGGTCACTGCCAGACAGAGTTAAACACTGGTACTTCTTTATGTCTCATAAAATAAGTAGTTAATCCTGGTCCAGGGTTTCTGGGATTAAACTGTAATTACATAACACAAAAATGCACATATAACAGAAATGAAGCGTTCAAAGCACGAATTTGGCCATAAATCAAGGCATAAATCGCTGCATTCTCTGTTTATTTTTTCGGCGGAGGGGAATGCTTTCCGTTTCTGGAGTCTAGCTGGAACGACAGGTTCGGTCTCAAAGGGAACTTGACAATTTTTACAGCTGATTCCGGCCAGACTGTCCTGCTGTACTGTATTGAAAGATGGTGGAAATATGGTAAGTTATGGCAAGATTAAATCAAATGTGTACTTCGACCTTCCTAAAAACAATAGACAGAAGTTCTCGCGGCCCAGCCAGACCAAGCAGATAGAGAGCGCTCTAAGGCTTATTTACACTATACCGGATAGCTTTCGTGCCGTTGTAAGAACCATAAGGGGCAGGCCTTGTGTTTACACTTAGACCGACATAGACATAAGTCTTATTAACTTCTGAGATATGTTAATGGAAAAAATTTGACTTTTTAAAACCTGCTTTGATTCTCAGTGAACTCTAACTGTGCCACAGTTTTTCATTCAGTGGACTTATGCTTGTAATGCAATAGGTAAATAATTACGTCTGCAAAAAATTCGCAACATTTCTCAAATCCCTAACACGAAAATAATAAGCAAGCCGACAAAAACAGTAAAATCAAAAATTAACAACCCTTAATCTAGCCCCTCATACGAGTCTGTGGATAGGCATTAGATGGTTCTTTTTCTAATAATCAGTTCAAGTCGAGAATTTAATTTTGCATTTTGACTAATATCTCAACTGACCGCCATACTCTTTAATGAGACATTGGACTTTATCTTTGACTGTCACAGCACCCATCGTCACTTTTGCTAGTATTTAATTTTCTCCCAATATATTGTTATAGCTTCATCTCCTTAAAAACATTGTTAGAAATCCTCTAGTTGGGAGCAAATATTCCGAGATACACATTCCAAGGTCCAACAAAACTTCATTTAGCCAAAGTTTTCAGTTTCAACGTACCTCGAAGAAAGGGACTCGGCAAAGGAATTCTGCTCCATATCCACTGCTTTCAGTTGTTCTTCAACTTGACGTGAGCTCAGTACTATTGAGCGTTCAGTAAAGAAACTTTTAAACAGTATGCTACTAAATGACGTGTTCATGTGCGAGACTTATCAAAACAAACAATCATGGCTAATGTTAAAGCTTTCTCAGTGCTGCGACACGCTTACAGTACTAAACAACAAATTCGTTGCAATTTTTTTACTGTAACACAACCTTACCAAACACTTCGATAGTTTCTTGCATTCTTCAAAGGAGCTGTTTCTAACTCAAAAGGAATCTTAAACAAGTCTTAATTCGTGTTTGGCTTTGTCATTCTCCTTCTTATTATTACAATTATTACTGTTGTCTGTTGTCTATCAAGCTAAAACGAAATCCTGAGCACAGCAACATATTCTTATTCTTGTATTCAAGGATAATCTATAAAATGTTTACAAAGCACTTTGCAAAATGAACTCCCGTTAAGTCTAAAGGTAGAACTCCTACAGAACTCACCCAGCTGCTAGTTCAGCAAATAAATGAACTCAGACTCTATATTTGAGAAAGTTTGTAAAACAAAGTGAGGTTTGACCACCCCGCAAAAAAAGAACAAAAACGGAATTAAATTAAAGGAACTGAAAGTCTATTCAAATTGCAGTGCTCAAATTTGCTCTTATAGTTCCTTCTGAGCATTGGTCTAGAAAGGAAACAGCAACAAAAACATTACAGCGAAGCCAAATCAATTGGAGACAATGAACAGGGTGACCACACTGCTGTTTACCACAAACCCTGTTACAAAATAACGACCTAGTGAAAGGTGTTGGTAATGTACATTGCTCTATCGTGGTTATAGAAACGTGCAACCACCAGAAACACGAAACCTACTCTGTGATGCTGATAGCGGCCGCATGGGTGGAGGAGCTTCGCTTCTAGCTGATGACGGTCTCTTCAGGAGAACCTGCAGACAGGAAAACGGCAGAAAATGAAGCCCGATTCTCAATAAGTCAAATTACCAAATAAGAACTTCTACCGTCAACCAACTGTACGACAGTAAAGAAAGTTAAGGATCTCCTTGAATTGCACTATGAATCTCCATGAACAGCAGCCTAATTCTCCACGAAGAGGAAAAGACAATGATGAAAATGAACTGCTTTCGGAGCTTCTTTGTTTAAGAAAATGGAAGTGGTAAGCAATCCTTTACAACCTTGGACCATCGAATCCAATCCGAGTTCTTGTAAGTAACTAAACTCAAGGTTAGGGATCATTCTACTTTTATTATGCAATATTATTCAGATATTGTATTTGTATTGTGGAAACCTGCTCCACGTTACAAGCACGCGCATTATCGTTACTGTTTTCATTTCAATCATTTGTTAAGAACTACTCTTAAACTCAACCATCTTCAAAATAAAATGAATCAATGCAGGTACAGTACAGTGAAGAGCATTTTTTGGGGAAAAGTGTTTATACAGTCGTAACAATGCTTGGCATTGCAAACAACAGTATAGCTCTTGGCACTCCTCTGAGCAACTGGAAAATTGATAGTAAATGTAAATGTAAACCTATAATTTGTAACGAGAAAACATCTTTTAATGAAACAAGGAAAGCTAGCTGGAAAATGTGATCATGGTGTCTTATAAACGACATTCTCACTATCCACCACTGTGAGACACAGCAAGTTCGTTGCGGTGTGAAACAATTTAACACCTTTTGGGAAATAACTGTACATGTTTTCATAAGAGCTTCCCTTTACTAAAAACAGAACTTGATTACATACCCCATCGAGCATTTGTAAAGAAGGCATCTTCTTTTGCACCTCGTGATGGTATCTGCATGCATGGACCGAGGAAAGAAACTCACTAAATCGCGCTGTAGCAAAAACTAAACACGACACCAAGTAAGTTTGGATTATCTTTGGATAAATGTCGCGACTCCCTTGATGTGACACTTTGCAAGTATAATCTGGAGTTTTTCAAAAACGTTTGATTTTCCCTTTCAAAATAACTCAAAAAATAAAGTAAGTAAAGTAAGTTTTACAAAACAAAAAGGAAAAGCAGATACCTTAACCTTATGTTAATGATCCCTAAATTGCCTTCACTTCGTCATCTTAAACATGTATTGCACAGGCAGCAAATCTGCATGTTTGCAGAAAAGTTCTGCAATACTTGGAACACCTTTTCTTTCCTTGCTTAAATCTATTCTTAGGTAAGAAATATCGGCGACACTCTTACAAGTGATCATAAACTAAGGCTTTACAAACACACGTGTACTTGAGACTTTCCAGGCCTAAAGCTAGATTATACTTACAACTGACTATATCCTCCAGTTGTACAAGGGTTCCCTTCAAGTACAAAATAAAAAAAATATCAATTCCTTTAAACATACTTGTGTTCTCTTGTCTAGAAAAGAGAACGAAGGTTATCCCAACATTAGTATTATTGACAGTAGTTATGAAATTAGTTATGAAATTAATTAGAAAGGCAACAGCAAAATGGTCAAATGATGATGATAACAATAGTAATACAATTAATAATAATAATAACAATAACAACAACAATAATAATTATAGTAATAGTAATAATGACCTAATTTATATTGCGCATATATTACATTGCTGCACGTTCACTTGTGTGTGGTAAGTTACTAACTTACTACTTGACAAGAGTTAGAACTAGTACATGTGTAGCAGACAGCAAAAAATGAAAAAATGAAATAAATGAAAAAAAATTGGAAAAACCTTAAACTAGGCAATTCAAACTGGTTTGGCCTTACTTACCCGATACAGAGAGCTCTGCAAGTGATCCATGCCGTGACAAGGTGCACTGCATAGACCAAAAGGAAGTCCGTCAAAGTGGTGTTTAATGTCACAAAATGCAATAAAATAAGAAGAACAAGAACAAGAAGGAGGATGAGAAGAGTATATGGGAAAAAGACTAACAATAGCAGGTGGGAAAAGTAGCAGCCTTACTATGCACTTGTTACATTCAATTACTAAAAGAGATACAGTGTTCTGAAACTCATGCAACTTAGAAAAAAGGTCTTTCTGCAAAGAATTTTTAGGTCAACGGATGTCTCCCTTTCAGAGTACCATTGGAAAGCGACTTCTGAAACTGCACCAAAAAAACTGAATCGTTAACATGAATCACTAAATTTATGATTCGTATAAAGTTTCCTTGACATTTCACTTGAGAGATCTTTCAGAGTTGAAAGCATGTAACCCGCATATTACAAAAGCTTAAGAGCCGACAGCCCGAAATTTGGCAGTAAAATAAGAACCCAACCTGCCTGATGCTTGAAACAGGCTCTTAATTTTACAAAAGTAAGATGACTAGTAAGAAGAATTTTAAAACTCTAATTTTCCTTTAAGGATACACAGGACAAAACAGAGGTGTCCGTCTTCAACTGAGCGTAGCTCGCAAGATATTCGGCCAATCTCCA
>JAOBYE010721490.1:0-10498 GCA_025403585.1 Parazoanthus swiftii
AAGTCTGTTTCTGTTCGAGCAGAGCGCGAAACCGAAACAAAATATTCATCCAAAACTTCGTAAGCTTTCAGAATTCGGCGCTTGCTCTATTTTCTGTAAAAAACAATGAACGCGACGAAAGACGAACTTTTTTGACGCAGAGCTCAAAATCCTTGCGGGCGCAGACGAGAACCTAATAATCAATTTCCGTCGGCCTAAGCCTTAATTTACCCATTTTTATCTACCTTGCAAATGCACGTACATATATAAATACATCTTGGAGTGTTAAAACACACCATAAATTATATGGCCGATATCCAACATGTCTGTCGAATGTTTTGCAATTCTTAGTGTAATATCAGATGTTCTGTTGTAACTTGCTTCTAAACAATTTATTTCTTTAACTGATGCTCTTGCAAATAATTGATTTATATTTTCAAAATCATCATGAAAATTTTTTCCAAATTTCCAATCCTTGCTTTCTGATAGTGCGACAAAGAGTAATACGTGAAAAGATTCAACCTTCTGCTATGCCAACAAATATTAAATGAAAATTTGTTTCTGTGCGATTATTAAATCAGTTTAAAGTTAGGATTGGATAATTTAGTTCGTACTCAACATTTTCCCAACTCAGTTGTGCCTATATAAATACTCATCAACAACCAGTTTTTCGATAATTGTGATAAGGTTACTCTCACCTGTTTTCTCTTTTTGTCACTAAACTTTACGAATCGGTTTCTCATTTATCATGGTGGATGATTACTATTTATTGTCAGTTTTTATTGGATGGTATTACAGTGCACATCACTTTCGCATATCGGCCATTGTACTTCAAATGATTGTTTTCGTGATTACTCTGTACTGGACGTCCAAATCACCTGTTCTGGCATTTAACTACATTTTAGACGAAAAAGAGATTGGTGACCCCAATTTTTTTTGTTAACACAAGAACATTTGAAGAAATTGTTATAAATTATTTGATCAGAGCTTGACGCAACATTGTCTGAACTTTAGCTGGTGGCGCCAAGTGCACTTCTTGATGTACAGGCATGTTTAACACAATATTGGGTAGACTATTGAATTCCTTTTTGTATAAAATGCAATAGACCAATTTCGATATATTAACATTCAGCCTGAAACAAAAGACATCAACACGAGGCTCCGGGGAATAAAATATAGTTTGTATGGATTATTCCCCAGAGCCTCGTGTTAATGTCTTTTGTTTCAGGCTGAATACCGACCGAGGGTTTGTCAAGTTACCGTTTCAACAAGAAGAGAATACAAGATATGAATACAAGGGTCGATGGAAAGTTGAACATTGCACACCTTCAGCAAAAGCCCGAGTGGTACAGAAAAGTGAAAGTTCGTCTGAGATAGTTGAAACAGAGTGAAAATTACAAAACACTCATACAAGAATAAAAAAACTGACAAGAAGCGAAACCATTAAAACTGCTAATTTATTACAGAATATGCTCAATTCCTAAAAACGTTGGGTTCAACTATTTACACTTCGAACCTGGTCATCACGGAGGCGCACGACCATTCATGGCCCACAGGTATAAAATGCTGCTGAAACTAGAACTATTTATATTGTTAGAACGCGAGGAAGCGACATTTGTAGAAATGCTGCTTTGGAGGCTACCGCGGCCAAAATTAAATTTGCCATTTTGTTAGATTATTTTGGCACACTCTGAGAAGTATGGCCAGTCCCGCGTTCTCCAAATGGTAATCGAGATTGTAACTGGCCGTTTTGTTACGCAACTGCCGCGTGCCAAACAAGTATGAGAGAACCACTTGTTTTCGTCAGGAAATGATAAAAGAAGCTGGCGCAAAAGTCGGGGAAGGGCTTCCATGTTGACCAATTCAAATTTTGATTTTCAAAAAACGTGGCGTCCCATGAACGCATTTGAAATTTCGTTATTTTGTAACACACAGCAGCAAAAAATATTACAAACTAATGCCGTGACAGTATTTCTTGGATTTAAAAAATGGCACCACTGCAACAGTGTATCTCAAATAAAATTGTTGAAATTAAAATCCTGGGATCTTCAGATTTTATCCGAATACATCTATACAGCTACAACTAAAATATATTCTCTGTCAAGCCAAGTCAGGTCAATTTCTCTCACTTACACGCTGGGGCAAACAAATCAACTTCAGTTTGATACCATATATTCACTTCATTACAAAAAATCGCTGTAAAATCTGAGCTCGTGCGACTGTTCAGTTTGTCTTGTGTCGCAATGTTACTTCTATTTGATACACACCCAGAATGAAGAATTAGAAATATATATGGCAGGATACTACCGTTTTGTTACCTAGCTCGTATACACCTGATTATTTACTCACTTCTAACCTTAACACTAACTGCCTAAGAAGTGTATATTGGTACATCCTCGGAAACCAAAGGCGTCGGGGAGAGCAACTTTTCACCCTTCCCTTCCTCTGTTCTTCTCTGTTCGTCTTCCCTTCCCGACGTCCTGGGTTTCCGAGGAGGATATTGGTAGAGAAAGTCTTTCGCGTCGCAGTAGAAAACTATCTGAAAAAAAGTTGTCATAAACTTGATTTGTACTTAACACTTCATTGCATAATTACAAAAGTTGAAAATATGTACAGTCGCTGACACAGGACCAAAAACGTTCTCAGTTTAAAATGGGTTCAGCCAGAACTGTTAAAGAGGGCAAACTTGGTGCCAAAACTCTATAACTCGCAGAGCTCGGCCTTCTGGTGTGTCGAGAAGGAAGAAGGCACGATATACTCGAGTTGGTGAATGCAGCAAGCGGTGAGAGGAATGGCCGTCATCGCAACTTCTCCTTCCGCCTTCTTTACATCTTCTACAGCCATAAAACATTTTCAGCCGCTCTATCCTAAATGAGATGTTACTTTAGTGTAACTTTTGAGACTTAAAGCACCGTTGGTCAATAAGTTACGATGATTTCATGCGATGTTCACACCGAGATGATGGACGCCATTCTGTTACCCATCATGCTGCTTCGACAGTTTTCATTTTCTTCTAAACCGACCTGTGAACCGAAAGCAAATCAGATTAAAACTGAATAAGTTATTTCACAGCTGGGGCAGGACTGAAACAGAAAACAATCAAAGTGCAGGAAAAAGAGTGTGGTGAGTGAAAACACAACTATCAAATAAGTACTTACAATCGCGCTTAATTTGCATGATAAATACATGAAAATAAGCCTGAATATGGATGGGCTTTGGAGCAAAAATAGCAACGAAATTGAAGAAAAAAAATTCAGAAAACGGCCAACTCCAGATGGGAAATGTAGAAGCGAAAACTAATAAAAAGCACAAAAACAATGCAAAAAGGACTGAAGAAAAGACACACTGAAAAAGGGCCCACAAGTCGATGCAAAGCAGTGAAAGATCCCAAATAGCTACATTCGGTTTCCGCTTGCATTGGCAACCGACTGACATGTTCTCCAATCCGTTTAGCAACAGATCGCAAGTCCAAGCAAATTTGACGGTGGCTTGAAGATCACTGAGAACTTACGTTGATTGACTTGCATCGACGAACGATCGAGTCCATTTAGCTGGAATGAATCGAGAAAATCAAACTAAAGCCGAGTAGTACAATACTTACAGCGAAGTCGTCGTAGGACATGGGAGAGACCAGTGAGAAATCTTTATTACTGGAAGTCGCTGAGCTGGTAACTGGCGAACACTTTGCAGTACTTGGGTTGCTGCTAGGCGTCTTGCTGACACCACTGGATGCGGAACTGTTGGAACTGCTCGAATACTTGCTGGTGTTGTTCGAGTTATTCTCCCGCAATACTTGCCGCCTCGCTTGTAATCGCGCTGAAATCCTCTTTGGTGTCTGCATGGGATGACAATTAACCATTATTAGGCGTTAAAACTTGTCTTAGTCTAATTTGTCAAATCCTGTGTGGCCCTGCATATTTCTGTAATTGCTCTGTTTATTGTTAGGTAAAAAAAAACTGTCTGGGTTAACGTGATACAAAGGAGTCGCCCTCTACTCTGAGGGCGAGAGATACTATCGGATAAAAATACAAAGTAAATAACCCTTACCTTTGGGGTAAACCTAACATAAACCATCCGCAGATTAACATACAATGACCTATTGTGAGAGCGTGTCAGCTATTGTTAATTATATTGTCAAAGATCAAATAGGATATTTCGTTCTTTCTGACACAAATGCAGGTGTTCAGTCTGACAGGGAGTGTCCGTACCTTTGCTGTTTTTGTTCTCTGAACCTTCTTGGCCACAGCCCCGGTGGGTCGCGGTGGTCTGTTCGCTGCAGTGGGCCTCAATGGAGAAGGGCAAACACTCGAGTGCATCAACTTGGTCGGTGTTTGTGTGTTGTCCAACTACGATGCGAGGAATCCAAATCATTGTTTTACAAAAGGCTTACGTGCGACAACCAACACAAAGAAATCACCAATTCAATTCAGTTTGAAAGTGTGAAGACTTAGTATCTTTGGAAATCTTAATGACATTCTATGTACAAACCAAACGCCATCAGTGCGTATAAACATACAAAAAAATTTGTATGGAATTCTAAACAATCAGTGTTTCTCATCTCATATTCGTATACCCCAACAGAACACCATTAAGAGACTTATTTACTCACTAATTTATAAACTAAAGAACGTAACAAACTTTTTATCGAAACGTCCTGATTTATGAACCTTTCACGGTCTATCGCCTTAAAGGATTGAACGAGCAGTTGTAAACCAAAAATGATTTAATGAATCAACAAACTTGGTTCTCATGGATTTAAAATTTCAAAATTCCCTTAGAACTTATGATAATGGTCTGGAATTCACTTCCGCGACCAAAACAAAAGCTCCCTAACTTTTGCCAATTTACAAAATTTCTTCTTTTTTCCAAACTCCATGCCTATGGCAACCTTGATCAGTATCACCAACATTAAAGATTAATAGTTATTATAGCTGCTGACACAGCATTAACACATCATCCCGTTGTCATCTTAGGTATACATTACTATTACTATTAACACATCAATACGACTGTCATCAATGACCATCACTGACCATCATCGAGAAGAGTTTAATAAACGTTCAACTGAACAATAAATTTAATTGGACAACAAAGAAGCAGGGATTTGATTTGTTTATCACAAGTTTAAATACCGACAGAATTAGACATCATGTTGCAAATGTATTATAAATACTACAATTTCTGCAGCCTTGTCAAACGCTGTCCGCCTTGCACTAAGGGCGTAACAACTTACCTTCCTCAACTTCGTTGGCGTCTTTGATGGCGTTCCAATGAATCTCCTGTGAAAACAAACACAAAACTTTGAAAGAGCTAGTTGTGAGCCTCGGCGTTGTGGGTGAGGGCCATGGAGACAGATATCTTACTTTATACACCTTAGCGACTGAAACTTTTTAGAGCAACTCTTGGAAAATAGACGCATCTGGGGTTACCTTTTGAACGTTTCTCTTTTGGTAATAAAATAGTTTTCAATATCTGTAGAGTTTTTCTTTTGTATCATCATGTATCATAATTATTATAACCCAAAGATAAATACAACGCAGAGGACAATTCGAATGAAAACTTTTGATGAGCACTACTTTAGTCTTTTGAATCCTGAAAACATCTTTCGAAATTACCAAACACAACTTCTCAACCCAAGTGGGGTAAACTACACGGTGCCAGATAGTGTACTGTTCAAATTAGCGTTATTGGTGAGTACCCGTTGAGCTTCTAAACTCTTGGAGAGTAACTCAAATTTAAAACTGTAAGTTGAATGTCAGTTGCACATTTGATGATCAAAACCTTTGTTTAACTATGTTTGCCAGAAGAGCTTCTCAGTAGGAACAAGAGATATATATGTACCTCTTAACAGGCGTTGTTGGTTTGCTGCCATACACCATCTCTTCCTCCATGATTTCCTTTTGTCTCTTGTGCTGTGGAAAACATGGCATATTGAGAAAATTCACGATATCAAAGACCTGAAATGTCACACGAGCTTGAAAGCCAAACTTCATCTCATATGTACTGCACAATCTGCCAGGAAATATCTTTCTCTCTCTACTTTGTAATTGTATTATATAAAAAGATGAAACGTTTTTGTAGAAACGAAGACTGAAAGTACTCCTTTTATTCAAAAATGATCTTGTCTAATAAGCTTGTAAAGAAAGCTGAACTTCGCTCTTACTCAATGACCAGCTCGCTTGAGACTATTCCCTTTTTTAATTAATATCATTTTTCCTTTTGTAAGACTTAAGAAAAACAAACATTAAGACTGTCTTTCCTTTATTTAACTTGCGCTTCGTTTGGCCACTGATGAAGAACTTGCACTGACATGCATTCAAATCTGAGCTCGCTCAAGGTTGGTGCAAGTTAACGCAAGTCTTTGAAAGTCATTGGAAGTCCATGCAAGTTGGTGGTCAAACGAAACGCAAGCTGAACGTAAGTTTTTAACTTGCACTGACTTGCATTGACTTGCATCTACGTTTGGCCAGGGCTTAAAGCTTATAACTTGTTGGGTAGACAGTGTGTTTAGCATTAAGTGGTCGGTGGGCATTGTTGTCCTAGGTGCCCAACGGAACGACAAGAAAGACTACACTAGACTAGACTAGGCATTACTCTCTGTATAATACTGTAATTTACACGTGCAGCTCTTTTGTATCCGTTGTATTCCGTCTTTTTTTGTAATTTTGTCGACTCTACATAACCCCCCAGTCCCTCCATATCTTACTCTATCTTGTTTTTCTTGTTCCTTGTGAGCCTTGAACGAGTTCCACTGGTTGTTGACGATGTCCAGATATTTATTGCCATTGACAAAAAAATGCCGCTCATTATCTCTCTCCCAAATCACTATAAGTGACTTCAATTCCTTTTCAATCTGAAAAGAAAGCATTAATAGTGAGTTCATATTAGAACATAATACTCCACTTCCACTAGATCAGTTAAATATAACCCACCAACGGCAACAGTACAAGTTCAGCAACAACATGAATTATTTTTCACTCAATTTTTAAATATATACAGCAAAATATTTATTAAAATACAAGTTGTCAGATAAATGATTTTCAGAGATGAGTCCTGAGTACATTACAGGCAGAGTTTTGAAGACAGAATGGTCAGATAGTAGATAGTAGTTGAATAACTCAGTGTCAGAATACTAAATTAATAAGAAACAAATCAAACAGACACAAAATGGAAAACAAGTCAAGAAGGAGAGCCAGGAATAGTGTCTTAAATTTATGCAAACTTGTACAGTATATCTATATAATTTATTGCTGCACTATTCATGTACAGTAGTGAGCGCTCTCCAAAAATGTGCCCTCTTTTGGTCCCGTATAAATAGATACATGTCGAGCACCTTGGAGTTATGTCAAGAACTCATACTACCCTTCATGGGAAATGACTATCAACTGACACTATTAAGCATAGCTAGCTCTCTCTCTCAAACCCCAATTATACAATCACAACAATCAGTAACAATCATACTGACCTTTGGCAACTCCTTTCTCAGAGAGAGCAAGACAGACAGACAGACAGAGATGGCGAGAGAGAGACAGAGACAGAGAAAGACAACAATCATACTAACCTTTGGCAACTCCTTTCTCAGAAAGAGAGAGAGCGAGAGAGAGATGCAGACAGAGAGAGAGAGAGAGAGAGAGAGAAAGACAGAGACAAAAGACAGAGACAGACAGACACTTTTGACTCTAAACATATGTAGCTCTCTCATATACAATCACAACAGTCAGTAACAATCATATACTGGCCTTTGGCATCTCCATTCTCAGAGAGAGAGACAGACAGACAGACAGACACTATTGACACTAAACATATATAGCTCTCTCACTCTCATACAATAACAACAGTCAGTTAACAATCATACTGACCTTTGGCAACTCCTTTCTCAAAGCTTTCCTCATTTTCTCTTCTTTAAGCAGCTGGCCACCGCGGTTTGCAAATCGGCTGACATCATGGGCTTTGTTCTGAGACATAAATTGAATAATACCTGAGCTGATGAAGCATGAACTGTGTGTTAAATTACAGTAAATTCTAAATGGAATTTAATAGATGGCAAATCATAAGATGACTTCATTACAAAGTTAATATTTAAAATTTTTGGCAATTTGGGTTCGAAATTAACAGAAGAAAAGCCAGCTCAAGTCAGTTAATGAATCTGTAAACCTGATCACCAGTTGGACAAACTCAAATTTTTTTGAAGGTTATGAAAAAGTTTAGGTTCACTTCATTCAGTTCCAGAAGAATATTGCTGCACAGGTATTCAACTATTTGCAATATATCTATAGTGTAACACATTCACGCAAATGAATAGCAGCTGTACTGACTTCAAATTCCTCCATCTTCTTAAACATAGTCTCTCTCTTCTCCACCAGTTTGTAAAGTGCCTTATTTTCCTCATAGTAATCCCTTACTGCCTCAACTTGGTGCTCATGTATCGTCAGTAATTCCTCTGTGTAGTTCTCTGCAAAAGAATGAACCTGATCTGTATGAAAGTACAACAAAACTTTATGGGTCATTAACTATCATATGGCATCTTAACATGGAGCTATTTACCATGTGCATGCTGACTGGCTACCAAGAGTTTTTCAATTTTTCAATTCAGTGGAGACCATGCCATCTCCTTTTAAGTTTTTTTAGTTGCTGAACTTTCAGACTGAAAAACTTGAATGTGTAAACATTTTTAAAAAGACATTGGAACTGTTTGCCTGTTCCTTCATTTACAAAATAATGAAACACTTGGGAAAATGAAGAAACAATCAAAGAGCTGGGAAAGCAATCTGGCAAAGCTACAATGTTCTCTCATTTATCCTTACAAGTATTTTCAATAACATGATGGAGAAAGGGCATACAATTAGACAGAATTGAATACTGGCTCAAAATCAACACCAAAATGGAATAGAAATTTAATGAGGATTTGTAATGCAATATCACCAATGTTAAATAAATAAGTTCATCAAAAAACTGTTTTGCAGGTTCAATGCTTTTGATTGCTAAAAAACAAACAGTGTTACTAAAAAAGGGACAGGGGCACTGTAGTAATGCCGCAGTATCAGTAATAATATCACTGATAATCCATTATCCTATGACCATATAGGGGTTTTTTTCTGAAGGCCAGTCAGCTCCGGTAATATTTGTTCTGAATGATGCCATAACTAAAAATCCATAGTTTCAGGTATCACTTCTATCCCTTTAACATTTCAAACTTACCATTAAATATTGGCGTGAATTCAGCTCTTTGAGCTGCACCAAAGTAACACTTGTCCCATAAGACATGGAGTTCTTTCCTGTTGATAAAAAGAAACCAGACCTTAATTAAAGGGATAGAAAAGGATTTAATAATTATGCAGCTTAGTGTGAAATAAATATTTGACCAATCAGAGTGTATAAGACACTGGGCCCTACATGCTGTTATGCTGTTGGCGACACACTCATCAGATGTTCATGGCAGGGAAGAGAAGCAAGAGCTTTGTCATGTGCTCCAAGTAGGGTTTTAAAGGAAGAGTAGTATTAATTAATAGTTGTTTCAACCAATTTCATGGTAGGACACAAAGTTTTAAGATTACAAAACATGATACTTTGCTAAAGTTTGTTAAAGCTTACTTTACATAAGCCTGAACTTCCTTAAATCAACAGCACTTGGACTTGACAATAATGTCATGAACACATTGAAACCTGGTTCTATATTTAAGTTAAATAAAAACAAAATCTTAATCAAAACTATGAGAAAACCTACCGTAATCCCTCAATAAATTTTTGAATGTGCTGTATCTTTAGTGCATGAAGCCTTTCAATTTCCTTTCTGAACTAAAATCAAAGAACAAAATGTATAATAAGAATTTAATTACTCTGAACAACGTTTGAACATAGATCTGCAAAAAATTTTCCAGAGCAAAATCAATGTGTATTGAACATAAACTCCAAATCTCCGAAATGATACTTTCCATTTTCATGGCAAATGATAGCGTCATTAAGTGCATGTACATACTCAAAGAATTTTCTAACCTCTTTACAACTGGCCCATTCTTTTACTTCAGTGCCCTTAGTTTTAAGATTGTACAAACATTTGTATCAATATCTAGCTCAATGTTTAAAGGTCAGCTGGGAAAGAATTGTGGAAAATGGGACAGAAAAACTGCAAGTATTTCAAAAATTTTGCTGACAAAATTACTTAGAATTTACCATACAAATCCCAAATAATGTATTTCAAAATATTCAGATACTCATAATTTTGCAAATTTAAAGTGACATGGAGTTTGGCAAGTTACAAAATTTATAATAAAGACACCTACAGCTGCAATAACAGATTTTTTACATCCACCATGTCGAGCAAGGAATGATGCCCTCTCAGCCTCATCGACGTCTAGCTTCACCCACAAAGACTTGGCCTGCTCTCGGAGACTGCCAGCAGTCTGCAAGTTATCTTTGTGTTGCATTTCAAGCTAATGAGAGAGCACATTATTATCAATGATATGTTGTGAAGTAAATTTATCTGACACCACATTTCAAGAAAAACAGAAAACTATGTATA
>JAOBYE010721501.1:0-10498 GCA_025403585.1 Parazoanthus swiftii
ACTCGACACCGTGACGAGGCTTGCCATGCAAAAACAAAGGATTTGTTCAGCATGGCTAATTCGTGAGATAAGTCTATATATAAGGGATTAGAGTAATATTATCGATCCGTCATAATTTATTCACAAGCATTTAACACCAGGCGAAGAGGGGATACATTTACGTTCTTGTTCTATAATTTGTAATACTACTTGTGTTTTATAAGAATCTTGTTTATGAGAATGCAGAGACTGAGATTTATCCAAAAATTGAAGTAAATGTAAGAGCGGAATTGAGAAAATCCTTGCTATAGATGATATGATTGGTCTTTCCGAAGACTATAACGCTTTTAGGCAAAGTAACTCTAATTAAGAGTTTACTTATTTCAAAGCTAGTCTATATCCTCAACCCTCTTCCGTTTCATAACGAATACATCAGTTTAATACAAAAGAACCTTTACAACTGCCTGTGGAACGGTAAAGGGGATAAAATTACACGATCCGTAATTGTTAACGATTACAGCGACAGTGGCTTGAAAACGCCCGATCTTAAGACGTTTAGCAGATCGTTAGAGTTTACGTGGTTCCTAAAATATGTTAACGGTAATGGAAACAATAATAAGAAAGCTCTCTTTGCTCATCTCAGAAATGATAAGGGAAGTATGCTATTTTCATGTAATTTGAGCAAAGACGACACAAAACATTTGAAAATAACAAGCAACTTCCTCAACGAGATCTTGGAGATGTGGGCGGAAATTAATTTTGTCCCTACTTGTGCACTAAACGAAGATACTGCAAAAAAACAAATATTATGGAACAATTCATCACATTAATACGCTCAGAAAATAGACCAAAATGTTATAAAACCTGGATCGAACACGGAATTACCAAAATCGTAGATCTTCTCAATCCCCAAGATCAAAACACGTTTTTATGCTACGATGAATTTGTAAAACATAAATTGTATAGACATCATATGAGTATGCTCTCTCTCAAGAAAAATTCTAAATATTCACCCACAACAAAATCGGAGGGCAGCAAATCCTAATCCAATTTCTGAAGAAAAAATCACTACTAGTAAAAGGCCAAACAGATTTGTGATATTCATTGTTGTTTAGAAACATTGCTACTGCCCCTTATATTACGCTCCAATGCATTCTGTTTTACCACAGGACTGCGTTTTGCAAACATCACAGCCAAAGGTCCCACATTTGTAGTGTGGTGGCCTAGGTTTAAAGAGACCTACACCAGTGGGTCCGCCTTGGAAGTAAAGGGCGCTATGACTGGTTATGCAATGCTGACGAGCTCTAATAAGAGCGAAACAGCTGTCCATTGCTGCCACTTCCTTGGTACCTCGGTTGCGCATGCGTGATTCTTGGTAATGTGGATGCTTTGTTGAGCACTCTGATTTTGGGACTGTACTAACTGACTTCTGTCAAACTATTTACATTACGCATAGCTCACTCTTTTGAGTTTGAGCACTCTAATGTACAGATGTTCAGTCTCAAAATCCTTCTCTGAGCGGCACTGATGAGCTCTCAAAGGGCGAAACAGTACATGTCTGCAGATTTTCAGAGATGTTTTCATTTTAAGCTTTTACATAAACGTACAGTCACAAACTTTTTCCCACTTAAAATTGAAAGCAAGATTGCAACAACATATTGTTGTGCTTTCTGCAAAAACGATCGCGAAACCTTAATTCACCTGTTCCTGAAATGCCCGTTTACAAAAATATTTTGGACTTGGGGCCGTAGCAAGCGATAGGGCCGGGGGGAGCCCGTGCCCCCCTAGTTTTTTCCCCAGCAAATGTGTCAAATGTGTCAAACTCATCAAATTGCTCGAAGTTTGAGAAAAACCTGTCATATTTTACAAGTTTTAGACACTCTGATTTTGTTTCAACAGGCGTTTTAAACCCAGGAAACACGTTCTTAGGCAAACTAACTTTCAAAATTTCCCGGGGGAGCATGCCCCCGGACCCACCTAGAAGGCTTACACCTTCGGCTCTTGGTGGTGCCCCCCCCTCCCCCCCCAGTTTTCCAAGGCTTGCTACGGCCCTGGGACTGATCTTTTACATTGGATTCAAACCTACCGTTCAACAAAAGCTAAGCGAACTTTGTAATACGTCGTTGTTAGGGCTAAAAATATGCGGTACAGCGGCTTTAGATATCATTCTACTAAATGTTTGACACTTTATTTTTCCTGCAAACTCCGTCAAGAAAATCCACAAATAAGGCAGTTTTTTCAAAAACTAGAATCTTTCTACATACTAAAAATTAACGCAGCCACAAAAAAAGGCAGACGTTTCGAAACTGTGAGAAAATGATGGAAGTCTTTCTTTCTGTGAGACAAAATAAACAAAAAACTAAAGATAACAATGCATGTAGCACGGTTTTATCACCGTAAAATATTATCACTGTAATCCATTTTTCTCTATTTTTTATTTATTTACTTATAAAGTTCTAAAAATGGCAAAAAAAATCTTCAGGCTTAGCCAAATTTCATATGTTCCTTTAAAAAAGTTTATCAGGGCTTGAATCAATGCAAACTTCTGGTCAAAAAGCAAAGAACTTGTTGCTTAGTCAATTCAGAGCCTAATAAAGAAAAAAAAAAACAACTAAGCTTTCAACAAAATCTAAGTTTTTTTGTTTTCACGGTCACTTAATTTGATTGTTTCCATCACAAAATGAACACGATTATTATTTTTGATAATAGAATTAAATTGAAATAAAAAAAGGACGAAAAGTTTAAGAGAGTCCAACACACTAAATACTGTCAATCAGCGACAAACTTCAAAAACTAGAAAACCGTGCTGCCAGGATCATCACCAGATCTCTTACGATACCGTTTCCATTCAGTCCTTTTCCTGAAAACTAAACTAGGGCATACTTTGCAATCGCCGCAAAGAGGCAACATTGATGTTTGAAATCATCTACAGACTTGCCCCAACGTACCAACAAAACCCGTTTCTTCACCGCAGGCCGGATTAAATTTTAATAAAAATGGAGAGCAAAATAACCATACCTAAGCCACGGACCAGTTATTCAAAATGCAGTTCTAGTTATAGTAGCGTCCTCTTGTGAAACACTTTACCCAGAATGAAAGACGGAAATACTTGCTCTTTAGATCACTTCTCACGTAAAACAGTAGCTAAACATTTTTAACTGTTAATTTTTAGAAGTAGCGTTGAGTTAGTGAGTGAGATTTCCCGTATTTTAAATAAATTATTGAAAAAAAGAACACGTTTTATACCTGAAGGTTCCACGGCAGGGTAATCTATAACAAAGTCATTATCTGCATGGAGTGATCCAAACTCAGACTCAGTTTCTGTGCTTCGTGTCAATCTTCCTGGTTTCTTTGTGTCAGATGTTTTACCAAACGGATTTTCTGCAAATATAAATGTAACTACTGATGTTACTATTTTATCACTATCGCGACAACCAAGTCCAAGGCAAGGTAAACGACCTGCTGTTAAATAAACATGCACTTCTTAGACGCAGTGGAAGCAAATTTACTGAGCATTTTGCAATGATGCTCGCTTTAAATTACACAAATTTCTTCTCTGCCTTCAGCAAGCTATAAGTCTAACTGTTGACGTCACAAAAATTTAGTTTTATTCATCATTTTTGCAAGGGCTTCTAGGACCCTTTGCACTCCTTCTATTGGAGAATTGCTCAATCACGGTCACGTTTTAGGGCCCTTGCAGTGGAGGGGTTACTGAATTTAGGAGTGGACATCAAAAGGTAACTATTAAAAGAGGGTATTTATTTTGCACATTCTTATTGCACTTTACTTCAGTGTTTTTCAGAAAATCATATACAGTAGGAGACTACAGTGTACCGTCATCAGTCCATTTATGATACACATCAACAAATCATTTACCTTTTTGGCGATTTCTGTCCACTTATAAATTTATGACCATTGCCATTTATTTAATCAGTCTACTAGAAAGAGATTTGCAATTTGTAGGTCTGCTTCAAACCACGATATCGGTCAGGCCTGATGCGCAGCTGTTTTGAAGCAAAGTTGTAAGAATATACTTAAAAACACCATGAAGGGGCAACTAGATATGATTTTAAACCACCTGTATGAAATGAGCTACAAACCTGGGAGTGTAAATAAAATATAGCTTGATTATAGCTTAAAGCATGAGTACAATAAAAATCCTGCAAGGATACACAGAAAGGAAAAAATATCCTGTACGTCACCCAAAAGGAAAAAAAAAATCCTGCCCAACAGCTAAGAGGAAAAAATAAATCTTGCTTACATGAAATCATCCACCCCCCTCCCCCCCTCAAAAGTTAAATGGTCCGTCCCTTAGTAGAATGAACACTTAACGAGTTAGAATCAAACGTTTTACATTTTGCAAGAATATCTGCATTCAACACAACGCACGGCTCGAAACGACGTCATCTTGGAATTTCCCCTCTGCTCTCTGCAAACACTAAGACCATTGCAATTTTAATAATTTTCTGGGCAAATTATTCGGGATCCCATAAGTAAATAACAAGAAAATGAACTGAAGGAAGCGGAAGCGTCGGATGGTTGTAATGTTTTTTTAAAAAAAATTTGGGCCTGCTTTTTGACAGATAACTTCGCGACAAAGAAAAATAGCGATGGACTTTAAGCAGCTGATACGACTACGGTTCAGTCAACGTCTAATGAAAACTAACTTTCTGTTGTTCTCATTTCTTTCATTTGACACACTAACTGCGAACCGCCCGAACTGCAGACCCTGGTTGTAAAACAGAATCAATAATGGGACAAAAGCATTCACGTTCCCAAATCAATGCTTTTTACGTTGTTGTAGTTTTGAACTCGACGTTGGCCTGGCGATTATGGTTTGGCCTTTTTACGCTAGCCTGCGAGCCGGCTCATTTTTTCGGACGAAAGGGAAAAATAAAGAGGGGGAAAAGAGAGGAGGGGAAGAATGTTGCAGCTTCCGGTCTTCTATCATTACACTGTCAACCAATCAAGTCCCGCGTTGTTTTTCACGACGCTTGGTCTCTGAATACAATGGCTTCCGGGCAGGCTCATTTTCTCTTCCCCTCCTCTCTTTTCCCCCTCTTTATTTTTCCCTTTCCCCCCCAAAAAATGAGCTGGCTCGCAGGCCATTTTTACGTGCACTGAAGTGTCTCCCTACTCACAACCGTACGTACTGCTTAGGGCCACCAAAGACGAGCGAAACAATTATCGACCAATATTAGTTGTCGCAGACAACAATTTATCTGACCTCCCGTGTGTGGAAAAAATGTTTCGACTATTAGTGGTCGGGCATTAGTGGTTATCGATTACTTTTAGTTATTGACAATTAATAGTAAGTCGATAACTAAATCCCTCGTCTGCGGAGGGCAAAAAAAACTCACAACTTATATAGTCAAAACCGGAAAAGACAAAATGATTCTAGCTCACTATAACAAAATGTAAAAAATACTGAGTCTGTTACTCACTGTTTTTATCTTCTTCGATGTCAATTGTCCTTGTTTCACCTTTATACAAGAGTGGCTCTCCTCCAAAGGAGCCTTGAAACTGAACTATGATCCAGTTTCGTGTTGAGTCAACTCCCACATCGAATGGCCTATCTGCTTCTGATGACTTCATGTCTGCTTTCAATTAACCACCTCGATAGATAAACTATAATAGAAATATACCATGTAAATGCGGCACCAATATTAACGTGGAATCCTGCTTAAAACGTGGAAAGTTTTGAACAAAATATTTATAAAAATGGAAACGCCCCACATCTGCTCCGTCGCCCCACCTAGAGGAGCCACAGAGCGCGGCGATTTGCTTTGTAAGCCGGGGTAGGGTTAGGGTTAGAGAGAAATGTAAATATATAGGAAGAAGAAAATATAAGTTATGGAGTACTTTAGTAGAGACTAACAAGATGTGACTTTAGCTTACGCTTAAAGGAGTGAATAGTGAGGCTACTTTTAATAGATTCATCAATAGAGTTTCACACCTTAGGGTCACAGAAGCTAATGTTAAACTTTTCGTAGTTTTTTCGTGCATATTGCAATACTTAAGAAAATGTTAAGATCGTTTTAGGCCCCGTTCACATGTATCCGGATATTTTTGAAAGCGCATATTTTTTGTTGCGGAATTAAAAAAAATTCGCGTCCACACGTCCAGGACTCCTCAGTGAATATCGTGAATAGGGCATACACAAAGCAGCGCGTCTAGCGAATTATTTGAGTATTCGAATATTTGAATATTCGCGCGATAAAGACTGGATCCGACTTTGTTACGTCATCAGATTAAAAAAAATATTCAGATTCGGCCGTCCACACCGTTCCAAAATGTTTGCGGATTCAAAAATTTTCACTCTGGAAAGCGGATGGTTCGCATACGGATTCGCCGGATACTTGTTGACGAAAGGAGAATTTGCGGATTCAAAAATATCCGGATACGTGTACACAAGGCCTTAAGCCTTGGCCAAACGCAGATGCAAGTCTCTGCAAGTCAGTGCAAGTTTTGACCTTCAAGTTTGCGTTCAACTTGCTCTTCGTTCGACCACTGATGAAAAGCTTCCACTGACTTGCATTCAAATTTGAGCTCGCTCAAAGTCAATGCAAGTCAACGCAAGTTCGTGCAAGTCCATGCAAGTTGGTTGCCAAACGAACGCAATTTAAACGCAAGTTTAAAACTTGCTCTGACTTGTGTAAGCGTTTGGCCAAGGCTTTAAGACTGAAATCGTCAAAAAATATGAATGCTTCAGTCTCAGTTCAAAATTAGACTTTCACAGTGTATGCTAACTACGGGTAAGGCTTTTTGTGTTCAACTGTCAACACGTTTGTGCACTAAGAATTATATTTATCCACTGCATGCGTAGGTCATCGTATGTTTCTACTAAAAGTCGGCTTTTATGTAAGGTCATTTTAAGAGTATTGATTCCCCTGAAATCCTCGAATAGATAAGAACACCCAGCCCGGTTCAGCCATAAAATTGGACGTTCTAAGAAGAAAATAAAGGAGCGTACAAGTTCAAAGCTGCTTTACAGCTGAATAAGAAAATGTATTCACTCGCATTGGTAATGGTTTTTCACTTTCCGGTTCACTGGATTTTTGTCTCTGTAGCTACTAGCTATTATAATAAATTCACCCGCCTCACATCGCACAACTCGTGGGGAATAGCAGGCTTAATACTCAGACTCGTTACAGGCAATCTTACGCTGTAGATACTGTAAGTGACTTGGATAAGAATGAGGATAGTAGTTTTTGTAATCTTTGGTGATCTGTCTTCCTTTGTGACACACAGTTAATGTTAAAATGAGGTCGTTATATGATTAATTGATCCGAAGACTATAATAATTTTAAATGCTTCAGTCTGCTTTCATGACTTGAACTTCAAGGTGAGTTCAGTTGCGCTTGATGTTGAGATCTCCGTTAGCTGAAGAAACGTGGATTGTGATAAACTGTGAAAAGCATTTCGCCAAGCAGATATACAAACTTTGAACTGCAAAAGACTACAGTTTCTTCCCAATATTACCAGCGAGTTGGACCGTGACATCGATATTAGTCAACAAAATATCGATAACTTCAAAATTAAAGTGAAACAATTGTTGTTCAAAGCCTCCTTAACAAACTTGAAAAACATTAACAGTACTCACCTCAGTTGAGAATTTTCCTTGATGCTATTTGTACACTTCTCCCTGACCGAACCTTGGAAATTAAACCAGCATTTCCCGGACCTGTCATATTTTTAAATTAATAATAATGTTCAAATTTGCATTTTATTCTGTGACATATTAACCACAGGAAGCCCAAGCTAAGAGCTGGATTTGCTATGGATAACAAGTCGTTTAAAAGGATTTGTTTTATTCAGTGTCCTTCTTATACAGTTTGGAGCCAGTCGAGGCGACTTGAAGGTGATTCTCTAATTTTCAGTTCAAATATCGCTCCAATAATGAAGCGAAAGCACCTCCAAATCGCCTCTAAATGGGCTCAAAATATACCGCGTATACAAAACAAGAGCGGGCGTTTATTTGAAAGCAGTATCATGAGATTGCTGAATTACTCAATAGAGCTTTTTAGATTCGGCTGCTGTCCTAGAGAATAAATGTTTCTGACACAGTCCGAGAAAGCCGAGCAAATGACCTTCTCCGGCGAAGCAAAACTATTGCCCTTGAAGGCGTGAAAGTACTTTGCGGCAATAAAAACTTCCTGTGGCCACGATAACCTTCTACCGAGAGTCAAAAAAGTATTTTATAAACCAATACCTGTCTAGAAACTTTAACTAGCTTATTTAAGAATTGTCTGTTTAAAGGTTTTAATCTAGAAACAGTTTTTCAGTGCCGTTATTACAAATTCAGACGTCTAACTGGAGTAGTTTAAGGCTGTGTTCACACTTGGTGCCCGAGCACGGTGCCCGAGTATGATTATCGCTGAGACCTAGTGTGAAGAAACCCTTTTTTAAGTGGCCGGGCCAGAATTCTAGTATTGTGCCCGTGCCCGAGTACAAGGTCGAGACCTTGTATTCGGGCATGTAAGTGGTGTTGATTACTTGGGTACCAAGTGTCTGAACACAGCATCATTTTCTGATGGTGCCTTGGCACAAGTGCTCGGGCACCAAATGTGAACATAGCCTAATAAAGGCGTTATCATTATCTGCTAAGGCCTTGCTCTAGCGTTTGATACTGGTTCATGAGGAGAGCCGGGCAATATAGACACCAGAGCCCACAAATGAACAACTTTAAACAAAGACGTGGGACTGAGATTGATGAGGACACAAATAATTGTGAACAAGGCTGCAGCACATCCGAAAGCTCGGAGTTATCCCGTCTACTAGTGTAACGCCCTAAATTAGAAAAAGCACACTATGAAATATTGTTCTTGTTGTTGATGTTGTTCCTTTTGTTGTTATACTAAATAGAACGTAGAGATGTGAGCGGGCGTTTATTTGAATTGAAAAACTTGTAAATTTACAGAAACAGGACTCGTTAGAAACTGGCTTCTTTAAAAAATCCTCTTAAAACCATCTTCTGAAAATTGGGGGAAGAGAGGGAAGGAGGGGAGGGAGATATGCTACCGCGCCCTGCACTCCCGGCTTTGCTACAGCACATCAATCCACTTCTGGTGGCCATATTTTCTGTCCTATTAGACAAAACTACCCCTCTCAAGCAAAAAACAAGAGAGGCAGACAGTTAAAAGAGTATTTAGTATTAACAGAAGTGTGATATTTAGAATCACAGACCCGTGGTAAGCTTAACCCATGGTACACGGGCAGTTTGTCGTGCAAAAAGTGTATCTAAGAATAACTTGTCTGACTTGTGCCATCCAACCACAGCCAGGGAGGTAGTCGCTCTTTGCGAAGCTCTAAAAGAGACAAGCGAACCCAGTCCATTGAAACATTTAAGGGAGTTAGGTCCTGCAAAATGTCGTTGGTAAAAAAGTTCTGAGCAATTTCATCTGATGTGAAACGTCGACGTTCTAGCCGTCTCAGCAGCTTTACAACATGACGTGTGAGCTCGATGGAGGCATCAGGTCTCCATGTGGCATTCTCTTTAAAAACGTAGTTGAAGACTATCGACTTCAAGGCATAGGAGGGCGTTGCCCCTTCTTTCATGTGAATGTCCCTCAGAAGCTTGAGAGATTTGTACAGCTGCACCCATTCAGGTGAGAATTTCTGGATAAGGCTTAGTTCTGCCAGAGAGAAAGATAGGCGCCAATGCGCCCCAGTCTGTAGAAAGCAAATATAAAATAAAAATAACTTTTCACAGTAAGGAAATGGACCTGCACAAGCATGTACTGGTGCAGAACGGGTTTTCTATTATATTCCATTTTCTTATTCGGGGGGGATACAGCAAGCGCTATACAATGTTAAAGAGCATCAGGGTATATAAGTTTGTAAGGGAATTTTCGTTGGTTTGTACATGAAGGGGGGGGGGTTAAAAGCGGTATAAATAAACGATTCAGAACGAGCAGACACTGTCTGAAAAATAGCTATAACCAACATATGTCATGTATCAGGTAGATGGGCCAATATGAAGGGGGGGGGGGGGTTAAAAGCGGTATAAATAAACGATTCAGAACGAGCAGACACTGTCTGAGAAATAATTGTAACCAACATATGTCATGTATCAGGTAGATGGGCCAATATGAAGGGGGGAATATATCCGGGGGGTTATAAGCGGTATAAATAAACGATTCGGAACGAGCAGATACTGTCTGAGAAATAATTGTAACCAACATATGTCATGTATCAGGTAGATGGGCCTATATGAAGGGGGGCATATATCCGGGGGGTTATAAGCGGTATAAATAAACGATTCGGAACGAACAGACACTGTCTGAGAAATAATTGTAACCAACATACGTCATGTATCAGGTAGATGGGCCTTTATGTAGAGGGGGGCGTATATCCGGGGGGTTATAAGCGTTATAAATAAACGATTCGGAAGCAGCAGATACTGTCTGAGAAATAACTGTAACCAACATATGTCATGTATCAGGTAGATGGGCCTATATGAAGGGGGGGGGGCATATATACCGGCGGTTATAAGCGGTATAAATAAAAGATTAATAAC
>JAOBYE010721512.1:0-10498 GCA_025403585.1 Parazoanthus swiftii
TTCAACCCTCGACCAGGCCGGGGATTGAACCCAGGGCCTTCTGGTTGGGAGTCAGAGATCTTACCGACTATGCCAACCACGCTCACACAAATGGTGCTATCTAGAAGATAAACCTTGATTCGTGATCAGTGGGAGAAATAAGCAAAACACGCAACATGTTTCCCCTAGAAAACAACATTTCTATTGGATGATAGTGTTGTCCAGCGGATAAATCTTTATTCAAGTTCAGTGGGAGAAACAAGCAGAACATGTATCATTTATCCTCTAGAAGACAAAATTTCAAAGAGATGATGGTGCTATCCAGCGGATAAGCCTTTATTCGTGATCAGTAGGAGTAATAAGCAGAACACGCAACATTTATCCCCTAGAAAACAACATTTCTATTGGATGATAGTGATATCTAGTGGAAAAAAACACACGTTTTGAGCATTGTTTAAGGAATCACGATGACATTTTGAGCAACTCATCCTATAACATATTATGATAAGCTCCTTTATTATCCTGCTTAGTCCCCACTTTTATCATTTGCCTTTGCTGACTGCTATTGTTTTACTAGGTAAAATTAGCCAGCGACACACGTTTTTGATTGAAACAAGAAACAAATACTTTTGGTTTGTGTTCTCTTTTTTAAACATTATAGGGTAGCTTAATCTTCAGTTGTTTTTCAAGTTCATATCTGGGGCAAACAAATCTACGGAATAGTCCCTAAAAAATGCAAAATAATTGGGATTTGAACCATAGCAAGAAATTTGTCAAGCAATCTCGCGGGATGTACATCTGGCTGGATTGTTTAAAAGTTATCTGCTAAAGTTTGATAAAAATGTCCTCAGTACTCGAGCTGGAAGGCGCTGAGGTTAGGTGTCGGCTCCATTCCTTTTCTTTTTTTGGTTCGCGATTGGTCAATGCACCTACTTGGTATAAGCCCCACGTGGTCTAAAAAACAAAGATGGTAGAGAATACTTGTCCTAGCTGTCGACAAGGAGTTTGAATAAACCTGAAGAAAAGTGTTTCGCAAAGTCGTAAAAAGAGCCAGTATTTTGCTTCGAGGAATTTGCCGTTTACAAAACAAGTCAATTAGCTTAATGGAACTGAGAAGGTCGATTCGGCCATTTTGTTTGCGCATCAGATATGCATGTGCGTAGAGCACATTTCACAGCAAGAAGCACCATAGTGCGAGATCTTGAAAGGACGCATCCTCCAAGGAAATGATCTACAAAAGAGCTGTTTTCATTGTAATATATAATATTCTGAAGCAAGACAGATATGCAGAACTTGAACACAAAATAATGCGGACCTTTCTACAAACCTTGCGGGTCTCTAAGTTTTAGTGTTGGATTGCGAATCAGACTCGGCTGAGGACTTGTATCTAGAACTTTTTAAGCATTTACAAGTGTTTTGACTTTGAGGGTTTAATGGTGAATACATACTCGGCTTCAATAAAACAGGTGTTCTTTTCTTGCAATATTTCTTAATGATGAGTTGTGAAGTGAAAGTGTTTCAATTGTTTAACGGAACCTGTACAAATGTTCAAAAGCACTTCTCTCAACCCTTTCAGCTCCAGTTTGTTTTTCAAAGTCTAGCATCTTCAATATCAATACAGAAATAAGTAGGTTGGTAATAAGAAAAAAGAAACGGATCAGAATCAGCAAGTTTTCTAGGAAAAATTTCAAACTCGTCCAACATGTTTCATAAGAAATACATGGAGAAAAGTAAGGAGAGTTAAAAAAAACCGTTTGGCATCTTTAGAGTTAAAGGGGTTTGACGCTGCTCTTTTTTTACTATTGGTTGATAGTTACAATAAATTATAAATATCAGAAAAAATGAAAATGAACTGGCGTGGATTGTTTTTTATTAGAAGTGCCTGTGTTGGAGCTGCTGTCAGCAATGAAAGACAAACTTCCTGCTCTGTCTTTTCAGCTCTTTTCAGCTTTCGCACTTTTGCAAATATTCTTCCACTCGGAGTGCAGATGTAACGTGAGATAAGCCCAGGTTCTTATCATCTGCCACGCCGTGATGACTGTGAAAAGCATTTTCCAGGCATACAACACTGGACGAAAAAATGGATTTACTCACATTTGCCAGTTGAGCAAATGTAGTGAAAATTTAGGACTCTAAATTTGAACTAGTTTTGCACACCCAAGTAAAGTGTGTGCAAATTTGAAAAATTGTTTCAAACGAATATTTGAGCAAATGTTGCGAAAATGCAATGGTTTACTGCAACTTTGTTCGACGTTTGCGAACACTGCAAATCTTGAACACTGACAGATATTTGGTAAAATTTTTCTTTCTTTTTGTGCATTTGATCTCCTTGGCAATTATCTGAAAAAAAGAAAAAAAATACATTTGCTACCCTAAACAAACATATGAAAACATGACTTTTGGGGTATATTAGATCGCCTGGGCAATTTTGTGGGAAGAAAAGATATTTAAGATACATTTGCTATACTGGGCAAACATGGTAGTTTTATCACATTTGCTACCCTAAACAAACGTATGCAAACATGTCTTTTGGGATATATTTGATCTCTTGGGCAATTCTGTGAAAATAAGATATTTATACTGGGCCAATATGGTAATTTACCCACCTTTACTACCCTTAACAAACATGTGGAAACATAATTTTTGCTTGGGTGGGCATTTTTGTGCAAGAATTGCATTGGTTATACATTTGCTACATGGACAAAACTCTACAAAAATAGTCTGTTGATTTCCTTTGCTTTTCCCTCGCAAAACTAGCGTGTTTTGAATCCGGGGGGGGGTACTCCCCTATATCAGGTATATAGGTATGTGCCGCGCCAAAGGGTATACTTTTTTAGCCGTTTTGGTCTGAAAACGGGTACAGATTTTGAAAATTGGGTATGGTTATCGGGGCGAATAACTCCATGGTGTGAGAGAGAAAGGGAAATTGGTGTAATATATCATTCCTGCTAAATTTTACGTATCTTTTCATCTTGTTACGTTGACTTCCGTTCAGCTCTGATGCATATGCTATGCTTACAGTCTTGAAAACTAGTCTGAAAACGGGTATGGATGTTTGAGGCCAGGTCTGAAAACGGGTCGGGAAAATAACAATTTTTGGTCTGAAATTGGGTCTGGATTTGGAGATGCGGGCGGCACACCCCCACCAAAAATTCCAAGGAGTACCCTCCCCCGGGGGTTTTGCTCACATAATAAATTAATGCAAAGATACAAATTTATATCAAATTCGTAGCTTTAAGCAAAATACTTGTAATTTGCTTCGTTTACATCAAAATTGCTAACCATCCAAATATTGTGAAAAAGTACATATTGACTGTACCTTTGCTAACAGTAGCAAACTTATTGCAAATGTGGCATTTACCAGCTTTGCTTTGCGTGTAAAACTGTGGCAAAGTTGGTCCTACGCTTAGAAGCAAACTTGGGCAAACATGATCAATTGTGTCATTTGCTTTATACTTGCCCAACATTTGCTGTATGTGTAAATCCACCTTTTCGTCCAGTGCGACTTACAACGGTTTGTTGTTTAGCGCTAACTTCCGCCAAAACGCCAAAACAAACATTATTTGTTTATTGAGCTTTATTCTAGGTCAAAGCCAAAAAATGGCGAAACAAAAAAGAGCCACGAACAATAACTCGACTGCGGCGGCTACTGAACATAGTCCTGCACAGACCGTGGTGTCCACAAAAATAATGCTGGAAGCCATGAAGCAATGCGGGTGATTTGATTGAAGCTACAAAGAAAAATGTCAACTTCTAGAAATGCGTCGACCCTGTTCTTCCATATTTGCTATCTATACCTACTTTAACAACCCATTCAGCTCACTTCAATATGTATTTGAAAACTTGAAAATGTATGTGTGACTGTTACTAAACAGATCCGATGGAGATAATTTTATTTCGTAACTGGAAATGTTCAGTACAGTACGTGCTTGTCAACACGAGCTAATGCCACGCAGCATCCGGTGGGTCCATTGCGGTAACTGTGTCCATATTTTCTTCTGGTTAAGTTCTTTTGCAAACAATGCTGCGATACAGTCGAACTCTCGTATTATTCTCGCAAGCAACAGATATATTTTCAAGTTTCAAATTAATTAAAATAACTTAACCAGACATCATTTAGAAAATATGGACCCAGTTACCACAATGGATCGATATTCGCGGGAATGCTGAATGGAATCGAAGTTTTCTTCCTTTTTCCTTGAAGGGCGTCTAAGCAAGGATAATTTCTCTTGTTTTTAACGGGCAAAACTTATAAATACTTTTAAGACCCGCTGTTTCCTCAGACTAGCGTGACTAGCTATGACACATTATTATGTCAACACCGAAAGTATACGCTTTTCAAGTAATGTGAACACAATGAAAACTCTTGGGCCCAAAAACGTTTTTTGCTGTATCTTGAGTACGAAAATATCTTTGCATTCAAAGTTTAACATTTCAGCCGCTTAAACGCTTAGCAAACTTAGCAAAATGGAAAAATAAAAAAATGGGGTACTTGACTGCTGAAAGGTAAATCTGCTACCTTGACACAGTTTTATAGGGCTGCCTTGTCTCTGTTTGTTCATTGTTGTTAGTGTATTTCAATTCAAATCACTTTTGTATAACTTGATTTTGAAATATTGAAATGTTCTGTCACGGCGTTTCAAAAACACGCCTCCAAACCGTTGAGTTGGAAAAACAAAATGTTATATTTTGCAACATTAAACATATTATGTCACTGCAAGTCACGCAATGCGTTTTAAATGATTTGGAACTTAACCGAAAAACGGTAGGTGAACAACTGACCTTGACGATTCCTTAACTAAATAGACATATGCGTTTGGAAATGCCTTCAAACTGCTTATAGACCTATTGTATCAGAGTGCAGATAAATGAACGAGTTTGTGATTCACGAACTAGAAGGATGACTTTCGAGCAGACGGGAAATTTAGCAGAATGTGGTTCTGCTTGATGATACTAACAAAACATATACAGAGATATAACAACTGCTAAGATGCTCGACACTCTTTCTTTTTTAGAAGAATGTACTTTGTAAAATTATCAAGGCTGAAATTGATGAAGTTTGAAGAATATTGTAAGAATACGCCGAGGCTGAGATTTTGTTAAGAATATATTTTGTATGTTGAAAATTTGCCAAATACAATAAAACCACCTACTGTTAACTAAAACCACGGTCAAACGGGAATACTAGACTCTATAGTCTATATTGTTCACAAGTATATTTTCAGTCTTAAAATGGCAAAAAATAAGAATATATAGTCTGGGCCTGAAAAAACAGTTTTGTCCTAAAAAAGGAATAATTTATTTGAATGAATGCTTGTCGTTATCTGAAACGATTTTACTTTATATGAAAAGCTCAGTATTTCCATGAAATTTCAAATTCTATAAAGTATTACTTCTTTGAAAAAAATACTGTTCTTCGTGCATAGCCTATCTACTGACTCACTTAAGAAACTAATGTTGTTGCTTTTTTTATTACATTTACACTGCCTTTAAAAAATTGACGCTGAGAATTATTGTTTAAAGTTATGGCCGAGAACTTTAACGGCCTGGTGTTCTCTTGGAATGAAAAAAATGACAGTCTTGTACAACCATGTTTTTCCCGTCGCGTTTTATATACCATCCAGGTTAAAAACCAGTTGGAATTTATCAAATTGAGAGCCAAGGTAACGACATGTCAAGTGAAAAACTTAAATCTTTCAATTCATCATAAGTTGCTCAATTAAGCTAACGACGGTGTACTTCATGTATATCCACTGCTCGCAGTAGGATTCAGCACAAACTAGATTCTTTGATTGATGCTGTAAATTTTCTTTGATTGGTAATGCAAATTTTTTTAGGCAAAGAAAGCACTGGAAAGGATGCTTTTGGATGTTTTGAAAATAAATCTTCACGAAGCCGGCTAACCGCAGATTTCTAGAATTAGGCCTCTGCGGCAGAAACTCGTCTTAATTCGCAAGAGCACAAGCGATAAACTTTCCTTAACTCGCCTTATCTTACTTTCATTCGCCTTATACTGTCTCGCCCAACCTGGCCTCAAATTTCTCAGCTCATTTTATCTTTCCTTAATTCGCTTTATCTTATTTTGCTTAAATTTGCAGAAAAGCCCGATTTTAGATTTTCTACACTCGACCATTGACTTCATGGTCTGTCTTACCAGCACGCTTTCTGCAAATTAAGGCGAGTTTTTTTCTCAAAGTTACAAAGTAAATTGATAGATTGATTGATTGATGTTCTTGTAGCAACAAGAACAGTGGAACATTTTGGGGCCAAGTACGGAGGCTACGTACCTTAACACGTTGTTATTAAGCAAAAGGCAAACGGTAGTCGAGATGTTCGACTTCAAACAACCTCTGATCCTGATGCTGGTATGTTATGAAATGCGTTCTCATTTATTGACATAACTAATTCGAATGTATCGACCACCGATATCTAATAATTAAGAAAACAAAGCCATTATATGACTTAAATAGAAACTTAAAGGTTTCTAAGGTCTCCTAATATCCGAGTTCCTGAAATCAAGTGCATACAGTGTGAGAGGAAACCAAATCTATTGGAAAAGATCACTCTGAAAAATCGGAAATGTTGTGCTCAAAATCCAATGATTCATCATTCGGTATATATTTCCCGCATAACAAAATGCGAAATAAAATGGAACTTCAACACGGTCCAATTCGCATTCACAATGACTAAAAGTGTGTATATGTCTTGGGAAAATAAAGAAAATTTTTCTCTCAGATAATTAGCAGCAAAACCATTCAGCGCCTTAATGGCCTCACTACAGTTGCGCTTCTGAGAGATGGTCTTTCACAGACCTTAATTTCATTATGGTCGCTACGGGTATTTATGTGTGCTGCTTTGTTTTGAAGCTTTTGGAATTTTGCCGATAATCCCTAGAGTCCCACAAGTTAAACAATATTCAAAATATGGCTTTCAGAATAGCTGAAGCACCTTTTTGATAATATGAGTTAGATGCTTTCGTCCAAGTTAGACTTTAATCAATGTGAACCCATACTAATTTAGAGTAGGTATTATGATTAACTTTTTAAAATCTTTTAAAAGATCCGATTACCTTAAATTCTGTCTTTTTCAGGTTTAAAGACAGTTTATTTGTCACTATAAACCATTTTCTGATTTATTCTGATTTATAAGCTAGTGCCCTACATGTATAATTTCATATCTTCATACAAATGTTATTTAAAAGCTCTACTTTTAATTCCAGTAAACCCTAATATCGGTTAATAAAAACAGCTTAAAAATTGAAGCTATAAAAAATGGCTTGTAAGCATGACCTTATTTTAAAAGCAGCTGTCAGTAAAAATCGAGAAGCGCGCAGGAGTTCCCAAAATTATGACTATCTTAATTTTGCTACCTTAAGACTCCCGTATGGTGGAATATTTTCAAAAAAATTGCATTTAAAAGTTCAGCCGATATTTAGTTTTTGAGGAAAGTAAAAAATGCCCTAGTACTTTTTCGGTGGCCATTTGACCACTGGGATGAGTTCAGGTATAAAAACGAGAAAACATTCTGAATTACTTACTGCCGCGTGTTTTTGTACATAAACATTTTAATTAAAATGTTATGTTAGAGTTTAGAAAGCAAGACAGGACATTGAGGAGATTTCAAGAAATCATATCTTCCAGGTTATACGTTTTTAAATATGTCCGAACAAAACTGTGACCCGAAAATACCTCCCGTCGAAAAAGCAAAAACGTTTGGTGTATTTTAATAAATTCCGTAATAGCACGCTAAACTGATCTTAAACAAAAATCTTCGGTGTCACGAAAGATATATTTTTGGAGACAACCAAAACATCAATATCATTTACAGTTTGTGAATTTAGTTCAGTATATAGCGCCTCCAACAGTGCATTTTGTAGACATCTTTTGTACTCGGCGTGAGTCGACAAAAAGCCTTATACCGTCGTGTACGTGGGTAAATTTATAAAATGTCAACAGAATATACACTGACAAAAAAAATCATCTTTACCAAGACAACTGACTTCAGTTTGAGAAGCTATACATACAAAAACTGTTTGTTTATTAACCCTCGAACGTCCAAGGGGGGAGGGGTCAAAAGGACCCTACCCCAAGGTTTTTCCAACCTAAATTCTGTAGCTCTGAAGCAATCAGAATAAAACTTTCAGTACCAGTAGTCCGACCTGAACACATCTTTTGACTTTAATTGGATGACGTCATCACTTATAATTTATGGGAAATTAATTATGCAAATTGAGGTTTGATTCTGAAAACTGGGTTTTTATGACAAAATGTGTTCAAATTTCTACTTTTCCTATTTATTTTTAATTATGTTCCTATTTGAGGCTGTATTTTTCTACTAAAGTCGAGCAAACTTGCTGCAATTTTCACACAAAATTTTCGAAAAATCCAAGATGGCGGACATGCTGTGAAACAACCGTTGCCATTGCAACAGTTATTAATTAAAACTTGATTGTTGTTATGGAAAGTAATTAGCTAACCCAAAGCTGCTTACGCGCCAAAGCTCAATCTTTTACGTCCAACCATTTGGAAAATCATGCGGGAGTCCGAATGACTCCCCCCCCTTGGGTTAACTTGTTAGTGAAAATAGCTTGGACGTCCGAGGGTTAAAGTGTGCACAAAACTTAAGTAATGAAACTTTGGTGTTCAGCGCCGAGATCAGATGCAGAGCTGCTCAAAATTTCAATTATTGACGAACGCTATCGGTGTGGTTCAAATATTGAAAGTCTGAACAGGATGAGACACGTTTTCTGACTACAAAAACAAACTTCGAAAGTAAGGCAAAGTTTACTGATAATTTGTTATTAAGTTAGTTGCATGTATATGGCTAACGATGTTCTTCAAAATTTAAACTGTTTGTTCGTGTTCCAACCGTTCCCACTAGTTCAGATCATTTAGCCTGCGCCGCAGACAGTCTAAACCGTTGTTAGTGCACGATGTCTTGTTTCAAATCCCGCCGAGTTGCAAGGACATATGTAATCGCTTCTGGTTGGCTTGTGTCTGCCTTGTTTCTCACGCGTTTCGTGATTGGTTATTTTTTTTCATAATATTTATTCATTGATATACATACTTCTCGCGGTTTGTTCGTCGCATAGCGTCATGTCGAAATATATATTCGGAAGAGAGTTGGCAGAGAGTTTTAAATTTACAGCGATGAAAGAACTGTTTGAAATCGAAAGCTTCTCAGTAAACAGGAGACCTCTCTGAGAGAATTTCTCGAAGGCAAGAATGTGTTCATTAATTTGCTCACAGGCTACGGGAAATGCTGATTTTCCAGTGTCTTCCGATCGCTGCGGATGCTCTGCTCGACAAACCTCGTGGCTCAAGTTTTGAAAAAAGAAAAATTGCCAAATCTCTTTGAAACACCCGCCGCTGTGCATGCTAAGAAATTCTTTGCGAAACATCCAGCCATTTATCACTCTATACATTGATTTCCGCATAACAACATGCAAACATAAAATGAAACCAGAATATAATCCAATTTACTAAAGTTGCTATTACATCCTCACAAAATACCCGAATAAACGACGCAAATTATAAACTAACAATCACAATATAGTTTAATCTGCAAAACAGGCCTTCATGAAGGCGCTAAGACAAATATTAAGAGAGAGGGAGAAAGAGAGAGAGAGAGAGAGAGAGAGAGAGAATGAATGAATGAATGAATGAATGAATGAACGAATGAATGAATGAACGAATGAATGAATGAATGAACTTTTGCTTACCCTTGGGGATTCTTTCAATTAACATTGTTTTTCAGGAATGCCGAGCATAAAAACTAGTGTTAACATATCGGGTAAAACAAAGAAATACACTGTATTTACAATTTACAATTTCATGACGGAGCTCCTTTTTAAAAGAAGATAGGTGGTCTTTCTTCTTAAATCTCTGGATTACTTATTCCATGACACTGCCCCGCAGAACTTGAAGCAATTTTTCATAAAATTATGTTTGGCATTAGATAAGGTTACGCAGTAGCGTATTTGATGAGAGAACTGACATTTCTTTCAAACAACCGGGTACAGAGTCGTTCGTTACTTTATACATCAAAATTGCTTCATGTTTTTTCCTCCTCTGTGCAAGAGTGTCCAACCTAATTGCTTTCTAATTTCGTGAGATCTAACCTCGTAACCTTGTTTTGTTATCACTCTAGCTGCTCGATTTTGTAACTTTTGTAGTCTGTTTGCCGATTCAGCGGAAAAATTGTTCCATACAACATCACAATAATCAAACGCTGGTTAAGGTTACAGAACACGAAGAAAGTATATTTTGTCAGTTTTTTGGGTTTTTATGTAATTAGAAACTATTTTAAAAGTATTATCTTTTTAGTGAAAATTTTATTTCATTATCTTAAAAACATTTCGAGTAATTCTCGAAATTATTTTCGTTCTGAAAAAATTCCCGCGACTAACTTTTGTCGCAATGTTTAAAAACTGTCCGAAAATAACTACCACTACCACTACCACTACCACTACTACTACTACTACTACTACTACTACTACTACTACTACTACTACTACTAC
>JAOBYE010721523.1:0-10497 GCA_025403585.1 Parazoanthus swiftii
GGCAGCCCCACCCCCCACTTTCAAAGTAACTCCGCGACCTATGCGGATAGAAAACGGGGGGCAGGGCAAGAGAGATAAACCCTCAAAGTGTTGACGAGCCGGGTCTGCTGCCCACTTTGAGTGAAACTCTTGTCCGTTTTCAGGCTAAAATAGCTTTGCATACGTAAGTCCTAACAACCTGCTCTCTATCTGCGGTTGAAAGCTTCTGTATGATAAGCACCACCCTTGGTAAAGACAGTGCTTTTCACACAATTTTCCCCTATACACTTTAAATTTAATCATAGTTTGTTGTACAGAGCTTTGCACACAGGTTGTACATTTTTTCTTTATCTGGCGTGCTAAAAATTGCATATAGTTTTCCCTAACGTCCCCTAACTGTCTATCTATCCTGCAAACAGAGCTTTGCGCACAGTATGCTCCTAACTTCCATAAAATTGGCAGTTAAGTTTGCATGCAGGGTTTCCTAACTTATACTGAAAACTATCTATCCTGCGAAAAGACCTTTACCGACACAGTTTGTTCCTAAAATGTACACATTTGCTATTAATCTGACGTGCTTCAGTTTGCATGCTACTGCAAACATTACTATCTATCCTACAAACGAACTGCTTCATATTCTAAATATTCTCTTTCCTCGTCCAGTTGCGTACAGCAGCGATCATTTGGATTTCAAGTGGAAGTTGACCGATCCTGTGAACATATTCAGTTCTGAGATGGCTGAGTTTGATCTGACGAACACTGAACTCATAGCAAAATATGTTTCTTATGTCTCAGGTAAGTAAATTATATTCAGAAATTGGTCAACCGATTGAGCTCTCTTCGAAACATGTGTCATGTATCAGAAAATTCAATAGACTGTAGTTAGTTCTGAGGTGGCTTAGTTGATCAACTGATGAAACTCATAGCGAAACATGTCACTTGACTGTAAGGTAAACAAACTGAATTCAGAGCCGAGACAGCTGAGTTGCCAAACCGACAGAAAAATAGAAAAAAATAAGCCACCAGAATGTCCAACCTCGGGACTATCCCAAATCGAGATTTTCATGAGCGGGAAAAAAATATTCAAGCGCTGAAAGCAGGGTCTAGGTACAGTTTACCCGAAAACTTTTGAAATCTGGAGGCCTTAAAACACTTTCTAGCGCAAAACACGTTTCCTACATTTTGCTTTTCATAGTTCTGCAGAGTTTGTACGTTTCTCTACATGTACGTTGATCTTTTGTTACTACGCTGGGATTGTATTTCACAAATATTCCAGAAACGCGCATTGGATATGAGCTTTTAGATAGCGGACGAGGTGCGGAGCCATTTTGAGGGAAAATTTTCCGTTATAAAATTGTCAGTTTCCATATTGGACAAACTACAGGATATAGGATTTAGACCTTGAGAAGAGAGCCAATCAGATTACCAGGAATTCAATATCCAGTGTTTGGTATCAATAAAGTTTATTATCGAGTGAGGCTGCTGTTTTCTTAAAGTGCATATTTTTTGAAAGAAAATGTCTCTCTCATACTTTAATGGAGCAAGTTCATTCAAAGGTTTGAAAATTTACTAAAAGGCTCTTGAAGTATTCAACGCGCTGACTGATATTCACTTTTTTACTTTTGAAAATCTCTGAAGTCGAAATGTCCTCTGATGTTTGCAATTTTTAGGATTGTTCAGGCAAACTGTTTTTGAATTTAACCGTTTTTTTTCTAAATGCATCATTTACTTTTGGCAAACGTGAATAAGTAAATAAATAAATAAATAAATAAGTAAATGAAGTAGTAAGTAAATAAATTAATATTTATTATTCAAAGGCTGCCATGTTTTAGACAGGTTTTGTATCGAGAGCCTTAATTTCAGTAAGAAATTAGTTTAAAATGAAAAAAAACTGACCAAATTATTATTAGTAAAGGAGTTTAGGAATACAGGCAATATTACGACAAAAACACAAAATTAAAATATCAAAATTGTTATTTTGTGTTGCCATTCCTTCCTTCCTTCTCAGGATGGGGGAAGGGTCGCAACAAACCTCCCCCCTCCCTTCCCCTATGTTTTTTTTGTGGAACAAAACAACTTTGTCTGAGCAACTGAAAGTTTGTTTACTATCATTTCACAGGCGCTTACAAGGACTTAATTGTTGTTTTTACTTTTCACCGTCGCCTCGGGTATTACCTCATCAACTTCTACGTTCCCTGCATCATTATGGTAATCCTAAGTTGGTTGTGCTTTTGGATGGATCGATATTCAGTCGCCGATCGATTCGCTCTCGGCATCACAACAGTTCTGACTATCGTGTTCTTACTTGGATCCGGGAATTCAAGTATGCCGCGCGTCTCTTACGCGAAAGCAATTGACTGGTACCTAATGGGTTCCTTTATCTTTGTGTTTACCACTCTGATTGCGTGTTTATTCGTGTACCGCTTTGAAAGCAATGGTGGCGACAGGAATCAGTCCCAATCCCTCCAAGGTCGAGAGAATTCTTCGAGTACTATCAATGTCAACGCCGAGGCACAGAATGACCGTCAGACGGACCTGGCGCGTATCCGCGAGGAGCTGGAACGGAACCTGCCTTTCTCGTCTCCAGACCTCTCTCACTGCCCAGAGTTTGCTATGATGGAAGCACAGTCCCGCCGTTATTATGGACATGGGACCGTGGAGCAGGAGGTGAGGGTGTTTTTTTCGTTTTTTTTTTGTTTAAAAAAAAATCGTCTAACTTTAGAACATGTGGTTACAGCCAAAATCAAGCTCTTGTTGCCGGAAGTCTTCAGTACCCAAGTGTAAAAAACACTACCTGTTACAGGCATACAACACTGTTAATTCTACACTTCTTTTACTTCCATATCAACCATTGCAATCCAACTTCCAACAGTATACGTATTTCCAACAGTAATGTGCTTGCGCGATGTAACTTGATTACTTGATAACCTCGTAACTTGGTAATTTGGTAACGTGTACTAAATACAAAACAATTATTGCTTAGATTCGATTACAACTACAAGTTATAAGTCCAAATTCCAACTTTAAGCTACAAAAATTCTGCTTACCGACAGTTTCGGGCTGCCTAGAAATCTGATAGTATCTGTCCCAAGTGGACGGGCTTCCCATGTGAAAGATATGAAATTTTACTTCCGATGTGAAAGTATTGATTTACTAACTTCCCAAACGGAAGGTTTAACTGATGTATGACCGACGGCATACCATATTGTTCGACTTCCTTATATAGTCAAGTTCATCCCGAAGGATTTCAATTATTCACTGAACAGTTCAAATATTCAAGTCTTAAACAAATAAAATCCAGTGATAGACAGAATATAGTAATAACAATGGCCAACGGTGAATTGTAGGTACACTACCCAAAATGCAAATTTTTAAATTATTGTTCAGCAAAGTTTGTCAGTTCTGTTTTTTACAGTCTGCTCTGACGAAGGGCTAACGCTAGTAGAGTCAACTTTACTAGACCAAACCTTTTGGCGAAAAACATACCATATCAACTATATCAACCGGCCTTGTTGATCAAAACCTATATTCAGCTTACTCGCCAACGAGTAAAAAAGTTTTTTCAAAACTAGTCTTCCTACGTTGTTTTACATCAATTATTGTGGAAAATGTAGAGAACAAGTTCGTTTGGGATGATCTTATTCTGAAAAAGCAATGAATGGAATACACGAGATTCACGGAGAATTCGGAATGCGCGAAATATAAGTAATACACGGAATAAATGGAATACACGGAATATTCTGAATGCGCGAAATATAAAATAATACACGGAATATACGGAACATACGGAGTATTCTGAATGTGCGAATTATAAGCAACACGGAATACGTGGAACACACGGAATATTCTGAATGCGCGAATTATAAGATACACACGGAATATCCGGAACACACGGAATTATGTTAATGAACGACACGCAGAATTTTCGAAACAAGGAAAATTTGGAAAGCGCGAAATGTAAGTAACACAAAGAGTATACGGAATACAAGGAATACTTTTTAGTATTCCTTGCTTAAAGCTGAATTGCAAGGTAGGTCAGCTACATTGATAATTAGTGCCAGTACGTAACTAGACTAAGGGCCCGATTACACGGAGAATTTTTAGCCCGGGCTGAAATCCGGCCCCGGGCTGTGTTTTGTTTCCGATTATATGACGAAACTCAGCCCGGGCTGAGATTTAAACCTTTGCGCGGGAAAGCCTACTAGCAAAACAAACAAAATGGCGCGTAGAAGGCTCTTGCTCTTGAAAACAAGTGCTTTGATTCTTTCACAGTTGGCGCTGCTTCTAGCATTAAACTTTCAGCTTTTTGGGATGGTTTTGGTCCATGAAATGGCTGAATGCAAACGAAACCTTGCTCTAGCAGCGCACGTTTCGGCTCGAATTTTGCAGTTCTCAGCCCGGGCTGGGTTTTCATTGCGATTACATGCGAAATTTCAGCCCGTTTTACCGGGCTGAAAATCCTAGCCCGGGTGCCGCAGACCGGGCTGGAAATTTCAGCCCGGGCTGAAATTTAACCCGGGCTGAAACTTTCTTCATGTAATCGAAAGTTCATTTTTTTAGCATTTGTCAAAGAGACCGGGCTAAAGTTTCAGCCCCCCTAGCCGGGCTGAAATCTCAGCCCGGGCTGAATTTCTCCATGTAATCGGGCCCTAAGCATGCAAAGGAAAATGACATAAATATCTTTTCAAAAAATGTTCTTGAAATATAATAGTACTGAAATCTGCGAAACGACAAGGCCACTTGGTCATTTTTCCACCTGGAGCAGAATAAAAGAAACGTAGTACGTTTGTTTTTATTTAGAAATAGTCCTTTAATAACAAACGCGCATTAAAAGTATGCTTCAGCTTCAGCTTAAGGTATTAGTTAATTTAATTATATAACTACCATATGTTTTATATTAATTTTTAATTCTTATGGAACTGTCAATTCATTCCTGTTTGTGTATATTGTCTCTAAAATTAAAATCTTAATACTGGCTGTCAAGTTTTTGGCTTACGAGACGCGGAAAATGGCATTTAAATACATGCGCACCAGCACCTGTCCCCCCTCCCCTTCGGGCTAAAATGAGGTAAAACCTTCAGTTACTCAATACCTCTACTGCCGTGCTTTCCTTCTCAGCTTCCCGTTGAACCCGTGGATCGTAACCAAGTCACCTACTGCGTGGCAGACTCACACGGCTCAGTGTACCCTGTGGTACGGGCCAAAACTCTCATTCACCACCTCGACAAGCTCACTCCACCACCCCCTGGACATGTGTCTCACTTGGGACGAGTTATGAGACTACTGTTACACCTGCCAGCGGATTCGCAGTCAACAGTCCTGAGCAGGCGCATGAACAAGCTGTGTCGTTACGCGTTCCCAGGTGCCTTTCTTATTTTCAACATCATCTACTGGGCCGTCTTCTATCTGTGACGTCAGATGACGTATCAGTATGATGTTGCATTGTCTTCATATCACCCAGAGTTGCCGCTATGTTTTTCTCAATAGAGGTCCAGGTAGAGTTGGAGGTTTTAAAACTAAGCGCCATATCTCGAACAATGCAACCACTCTCTCTCCTTCAAACCTGGTGTTGAAGGACAGTGAATTTTGACAATGGTTCAGTAAAGTTTGAGTTACATATCATCTTCCGGATCGTTCCGTTTGCTCCGATCGCCCAATCGTTTAGAAGACGTTCTCTTACAATGTTCAATTATAAAAGAAAACTTGAGATATTCTATAAATGTGGATAAACAATTATCAAGATAAAGCCAGGATTTAACGGTTAAATTATCCTAGTGTTCATGGTGCTCTATGCTGTAATTTTCTTATACATAAAATTCTTAACTTATTTTTTTTTAATTGTGTAAATTTTTAAAGAGATTACGTTGAAATTATAAAACATTATATTTAATACTGTGTTCTGTTGACATCTGTAAAGCACCTTTTTGATTTAATAAGAATGATAATAGTAATTATAATAATAATAACAATAATAATAAATTAACAGTTCAAATTGTGCAGATATCAATCAAAAAATTGTTAAGTGCCCGCTGCCCTTAATGAGGATAACATATTTCAACTACAACTAAAATCAATAAGAGTCACAGTAATGGTAAAATCTATTCTATTAATACTGTTGGAAAACTATGTCTAAACTAAAAAAAATATATGTATATAGCTAATAATACTAAAGATCTGGAGAGAAGAGAAAAGTCTTATTGGCTAATACAAACATTGTGGCGCATGTAGTGCTCCATATATTGAGTTAATTCGGGATGCCGTTCTATAATTTGGATGTCTATACACTAAATGACCTTTCTTCTAAAGTTGCAAGGGATTCGCTCTCAGGAGGCACAAGCGCTATGCTTTCTTATGAGCGTAGACCGTACCATGTTGGCTTGTTGGCTGCTTTATCATAATGAGATCTGTAATATATTGTAGGGGAAGCCATTTAAACCTCGGTCTTGGTCATACTGTTAAAATATATCATACTGTGCTGTATTATAACCAATGAAAAATAAAAAAAATAAACAGATTTTTACAACGATGGCACAGCACTGAGAAACACGTTTATTAAAAATCAAAACTTGTACACATATGCATAAAAGTGTTCCTTAATAAAGTTTGAATTTTTGGCGTGAACGTTCCGTCCACACGCCCCCAACCCCCTTTGTAGGAAATGGTTCAAAATAAGATGACGGCGGCTAGCGGCTTAATAGACATTGAAAAACTTGTGAATCGAGGGAAAATATCTACGTGTAGAGTTCAAATACGCGATAAAGTGAGGGCATGAAAGACAAAATTCAATGTTTTGGACACTAGACTGATATTTCATTAGTTGCCTTCAGTATTTTTCAAACACCACTTTTTCCTGCTGCTTGGATAATTTGCTTGTGAATATGCTTGTGTTCGTGAGTTCTATGAACACGTTTTGACACATGTCATGTTGATCAGTTTTTTAGTACTCACAAACCAGGTACAGACGCTAAGCTGTCCTCAGGAGAGGACAAGTCTTTTTGAATTCGTCGAGTGAAAAAGAAAATCAGTTAGAATCTTGCTCGAACATGTCAATCTACTAAGTGATGTTTATACTAATACGTCAGTATAGACAAAAGAAACTATCAATCCGTTAACGAACACGAAGAAATAACTTTAGTTGTAGATTTATTTCGTTTCGAACCTTGTTACACATGGCATATTTTATTTTAAAAAAATGCATCTGGTCGACATGTAGTGTGGAGTTTTCTGAGTTAACACGACTTTAGGTTCAAGATGGCGGACTATCATGACTCATCTTATGTCCTACCGCCACGTTAATTTTTTTTACCGGAAGTTAATTGGTTTGATACATTTTTTTTAAAAAAAAAGTTTCAGATTTTATTTTTCAGTACAAAGCCGTGACTAGCAGGGCCGTAGCTAGAGTCAGGAAAGAAGACAAATGCCATTACTTTGCAATAAAGTAAAAAAAATCTCGAACATTTGCATTGTTTGTAGTTTGTTACCGATTTCCAAATGTGGTTAAACAACAGGTGGTACATTTACTGTCCAAATTTTCACAGTTTTTACTTCATCGAAACAGACAAAGTATGTTTCAAGAACTGTTTTATTGGCACATTATAATTCTGTTATCAACTTGACAGTAAATATTATCCCTAGTTAAGTAACGATATGAACTCTAATTTTGGTAAATTATGCAAACTCGGTTACACTTGCAAAGGTGAAACTGTTTTCAAAAATGGCTCGGATAACTTTTCGTTTTTTATCATTTAATTCTTGCAAAAAAAAATAAGAGCAGTTTTAAAATGGGGAGGCGGTGGCTTGTTGTTAAGAACAATAGCTGCCGGGAAAAGCCCAGTTAAGAAAGGAAATAGGGCACAAAAAGGGTTTGCGGAGTTGGGTTGACATTACTTCCAGGATTAGCGTTGTCGTTTGTTATCATTTGTACTTTGCCGTTACCCATCGCCCCGAGAAACTGTTTGTTGGAGTTACTATCTTCATCTGCTCTGGGAAGGAAACTTTGGTATCTCCCATTTATGGTCGGCAAAAACTGATCGGTCGTACCTTGCACTCTATCCGGGCTCTGAAGAGAAATGCCAAGTTGTATAATTAGCGTTAACCCCTTCAACATTAAACGATTATGGGGGGTGAAGGGGGGGGGGGAGGTCGAGCGGAATCTCCTTTTAAGGTTTTTCACACCTAAAATCTGAAGCTTTGCAGCAATTGAAAAGAAATTTGCATTACCTGTAGTCCAATTGAGGACACTTTTTTTGTTGTTGAAGTGATGACGTCATCACTTAAAACTCATGCAAAATTGATTGTGAACCCATAATTTTCAATATGGCTGACGTCTCGCTTAACTCGGTCAACTCAAACTCCAACAGTGAGCTTTCTGAATTAGACCTTGATAGGTTTCTGTCCTTTAACAGTGTTAAGAAGAGTTTAAGTTGGGATAGTACTGTTGAAAACCTTGAGAAATTTATCAAGCACTTATTTTACAGCGAAGGTAATGACAACGAAGGCGGAAAACTAACTAAATCGAATAACGGAACATGTGCCGTTCTTAAAATATGCAACGTGACTTTCAACTTCTACCCGAACACCAAGACACTCCAAGTACAAGGAAGCTCAAGCCAAGAAGTAAAGAAACTATTGGAACAGATTACGAATCAACAAGTTCAGCCCGTGACCACACAACAGGACAATGGCGGCGATCTAACAATAAACGACGGTGAAGCGGTGATTAACGAGTCCAACTTGAGCGAATCTGATCACTTAGATCTAACGAGGAATGGTTCAGTAGTTCTCATCGAAGAAAATCATCATGATGACTACAAAAACGAAATAGGCAAGCTTTGGAATGCAATTAACTCTATAAACTGCAAACTTGAATCTCCCGCCGTCCCACCTAATTGTCAATCAGTCCTTGAAGGTGAGCTCAATGAATATAAATTAAAATGTTCCAGGCTTGAAGAAAAAGTTAGTGAGCTTGAACAAGAAAAAGCTAGCTTACTAGAGGATTTAAGAATCCTTTCAACGGAAACTGTCTCAGCTCAAAATCCTCCAGTGCAACAAGTAGCACATGATACTTCGCGATGCCAACCTTGGGAACAGTGAGAGCCAAACAAAACAAAGAGAAGAAGAAAAATTAAACATCACACCAAGAACATCAGATATCGAGAAAAGATAGCGGCAAGCCGCGAGCTAGAAGTGATTCAGGGAAACACAGTCCTCAACCTGTACGTGAATCAAGTTCCAGACCTTCTCGAGTCAACAAAAGGCCAACAGTTGTAATCGCCGGGGACTCTATGCTGAAGAACATTCAAGGGTGGAAAATTTCAAAGAAAACAAGAACCGTAGTGAAGTCTTTCCCGGGCGCTACCGTAGAGGACATGTTCGACCACAAGCTTCTCATCCAATCCAAGAATTATAATGTTGAATCTTGAAATAAAATGTTAATAAACAATACGTATGAATGTTTCTTGTTTTTATGATATAATTTAAATATGGTCTGTGTATACTTGAAAATCGTAAAAAGAAATCAGAGAGAGAGAGGGAAGAAACGAGAGAGGAAGAGAAAAGAGAGGAAGAGAGGAAGAGAGGAGAAAAGGCAGGCTGGTACCCCTTACTCAAACTCGATTGCAGCTCGATCCATTATTAATGGATTGGATGAGAAGCCTGTGGTTCGACTACATCAAACCTACAATTAAACATCAACCAGAAGAAATCATTGTTCACGTGGGTACAAATGACATCAAGAAATCGGGCAGCCCACGCAGTGTCGCAGACCGAATACTAAGGTAACAATTTCATGTTTACCAAACAGATCCGATAAAGCCAGTTTAGCTTTTAAGATAAATGAAATAAACAGAATTCTGAACACCTTCGCAAGACAAAGCGAATGGAATATTACTAACCATAAAAACATTGTAAATGAACATCTAAACTCCAGTGGACTTCACTTAAATGTAACTGGCACCAAGGTGTTCGCCTCGAATTTTGTTAACTATATATTAGAAATAATTGACCTGCCAATGAATTGCCCTGTGAATCTGCTGCAGAATCATAGACCATACTAATCCCGAACTTTTAAATGAATATCTATTCATTCCATCTAAACGGGGTTTTAAAATGGCCTCTTTAAACATAACAAGCATACCTAAGCATATTAACGAACTCAGAGTTATGCTTGCCAACAAGTCTGTTGATGTTTTATCAATTAATGAAACAAGGCTTGATGATACAATCAAAAGCAAGGATGTTTACGTTCTGGGATATGAAATTATCCGGCGAGACAGGAGTAAAAATGGTTAACACGGTGGAGGAGTTTGCTTCTACGTTCGATCAACAATAAATTATACAATACGTTCTGATTTATCCACAAATGAACTAGAGAATTTATGCATTGAAATTCAAAAGCCCCGATCAAAACCGTTTGTCGTTGTTACCTAGTATAGACCACCAGACTGTCGCAATTTGTAATAACGTCGCAATTTGTAATACCTGTCGCAATTTGTAATAACGGTTGTCGCAATTTGTAAT
>JAOBYE010721545.1:0-10495 GCA_025403585.1 Parazoanthus swiftii
CTTATAGACGTTGATTGTTGCGTTTTTACAACAGCTGGTGTCTCTGACATGCGATGGGCTGACCGGTGCTGTCCAGGAAAGAATGCGTGCCGAACATCACGTCCTGTCACATCACATGATGTATAACATGAACCTTTGGTCCATTGGAATTCTAGGAATTAGTGAGTACATGCAGTTTGATTTTGACTGATATATAGTTGAATGAATAAATCTGGGGCTTACACAACCTCTTTTTAAGGCTTAAATGTCATACACCCAGTAAGTAAGCTGGAGAATCTTACTTGTACACGGCTGTGCATGGTTTTTGGGGAAATACTAAAACTTTCATCCCATTGACAGTTTGAAAAATGTAAGATGCTTTTAACACTTCAACATTGACGAATGAATACATTTGCGGGTTTTCATTAACAGATGGGTGAGGATAGCATGACATTCGTTCACACGGGCTCGGCTCAATGTACGAAATATTTATACATTTAATTTATATCAAGACTTTACATATAAACGCTACTGAATAGAGTACAATGAGAGCCGTAGTAGACTTCAAAACACTCTTCTTTTACGAAATGCACAGGGTAAAACCACAATACTATAATTGTAATTACAGTTTTGTGCTTCTTGCAACTGACTCGAATGTTAGGACGTTAGTAAGTTTAACCAAAGTTTCTGAAATCCTCTCGTTACTTTGTTGGTTTTTGTCATACCTTTTTGTCATCATCATCTGTAGGGTTTTTTCTTATCTTTTTTTTGCATTTGCTTCAGTGTACCGGAAACAGAACGTAATAGCTTATAAACAGCTCTCGTTGTTTTCTCTGTTTTGTTTTGTTTTCTGTTACAGTTCCTAAAGAGAAAAACAAAGGAAAAACAGCGAGAGTTGCTGCAGGCCGATCGGTCATGAATTAAACATGTTATTTGTTTTCAAGGTTTGCTCACTACTGGTGAAATTTTTAAGTTTGCTGCTTTCTGTGAAAGATTTCCCTTCCTACTGGTGAATGTGCTAACATTCAGTCTGGCAAGTGCTATTGGACAGGTGAGTAACACGTTCTTGTGTCTGAGCCATTGGCTTTTTTTAATCTACCTCTTTAGGTCATGCAAAGGTCATACAATTTGTTGAACAACCATTGGTTGTTAGATCTTCGTCATTAGGTCAGAGGTCAGGCACTACCTCAAGAGCAATTGGCTGTTAGATATACGCCATTGGTTAACAGTTTTTGAAGAGCCATTGGATGTTTAGATCTACGTCGTTAGTTCGGAGTTCAGACACTGCTGAAGAGCCATTGGCTCAGTGTTAGATTTAGATCATAAGGTCAGAGGTCAGACACTTCTTGCAAAGCCATTGGCTGTTTGATCTAGGCTATTAGGTCAGAGGTCAGACGCTTGGAGAGCCATTGGCTGTTAGATTTAGGTCATTAGGTCAGAGGTCAGACACGTCTTGTTGGCTGGTAGATCTGAGTTATGAGCTGTCTACACACGCCCTCAGCTGGACAACGCGTACTGTTTCCTGCACACGAACGAAGCCAGTGTTCTGCGGAACTCTCTTATTCTGAACGTGTAAATGATCGGGTTGGCCGAAGAGTTGCTGAAATGCAAAATCTTCATGAGCTGAATGACAACGAAGGGGGCCGCCGATACTGTTTCAGCTGAGAAATACCCGATAATGTTGATGACGTGGAAAGGTAGCCACGTCACCATGAAGGTCGCCGTTATGATGGTGAGTGTGACGGCTATTTTCCTTTCTTGAATGGTCAACCTGTGGTGAAAGTGACAGAGAGTACGGCGTCTGACCTTGCGCCAGACACACAGGTAACCCAGCACGATTATAAGGAGTGAACCAATAAGTAAAGAAAACATTGTGAAGAAAAACACATCCATCTCCAGAACTCTAAAGACTTCAAGGAGTCGGAGTGTGGCTAACAGCCCGGACAGAATCCAAACGCACGCGATCAAGGTGTAATAGACGTTTTGGGGCGTGGCCCTGTGTTTGTGAGGGCGGTACACACAATACACTCGCTCCAGTGCGATCAGCGCCAGGGCAAAGGTTGAAGCGAACCCACTGAAGATATCCACAGACAGAGACAGCGGATGAATGAACCTGGGAAGCCGTATTGCCGCTGTAAAGTAGGCAAGCTGTTCGTAGATTGTCAGCGGTATTGATACTGAGCCCACCATCATATCTGCTACGCATAAGCTAAGTAGAAAGTAGTTTGTGCGCATGTGCAACAACCGGCGGTTCTTACAGAAAGCTGCCAGGGTTAAAGAGTTGCCCAAGATGACGGCGAAGCCCACGAGTCCGTTTGTAACACTCCATGTCATTATCTCTTGGTATTCCCCAGCTGTTCGGTTGGTAGTTGTTAAAGTGTTGTTGGCAGTTGTTAAGTGTTTCATTTCCTCTTCTCCTAAAAATAAAAGTTCAGAATGCAAATGCTATTTATTTAAGTAGGGCTGTTTTTATTGCATTTCCGCTGTCGATAAAACCAGTACTAAAAGAAGTAAATACTTGAATATGTCTATATCTAGAACCCGGATTATTAAAACTCCCGATAAGACGAACTATAAATTCATTCTCCCTTCAAAGTTATTTCTAACTAATTTACTCTCGATAATTTGAAGTTCCGATAACTTAAATCTTTTTGCTCTTTCTTTTGAGGCCGTTTGAGTAATAGAGGGTTTTTGTAGCTTTTTCTGTTGTATCGTACGGCAACGAAACCAGCAAAACCATAAATGGAAACTATCAGTATTTTATCATAACAGCAGTTTTCTTCTGTAACAAAGTCAGTAATCGTAATGTCCTTTTTTTACGCAGATAAAACGTTCCTATGCGTTTACTATTATAGAAAAGTTAAAACAGATCAAAAATAAGATCTTCAGACTTCAACCATTTGAATTTTCACATTTATGTACATATCGCAGTACATGTCGAATGTATATCTGATTTTTTATTGATATTTTTTAAAATTTAATTTTTAAAAAACTGAGCTTAGAGCGGAGATTCCTTCTTTCAGTTTGTGTTTGCAATGTCATACTGCGCTTGTTTTTCCAGCGTATTTGTTTGTAGAGCAGTCTTTACTGTGTTTTTCCATTGATGTTCTCAATCTTTCAGATGCTTTTATTACCTTTTGATTCGTTCTCGTGACAGTGTCTTCAGTAATTGGCTAGTTCCTACTGTAGATACGTCTGTTTTTGGCACGAGAAAGTGATTCAGCATGCGGATTTGGAACATGCGGCAAACGACATTGAAGCAAAAATTTCAATCAACTTACCAAGAAATATCCGCTATTTCAATAATAAAATCAAACAACTTCGCAGTTTAGAAGGCTTGCGTGCACAACGGAAATAAGTGCTTATAGAAGCAACAGGCGCGCTGTCCTTACACTTTTTGAAATTGCTTTTGTCGTAAACGGTAATACTAATAGTTTTGTTTGTCAGAAATTAAGTCGAAGACTCGTATTAATAATCAAATGAACAGTCGAAAAACCGAATTTTTTATCGCTTCTTCAACGTGTAAATGTCTCGACAATTTGTTACTTTGTATGTTAACAAAGATTGTTTCGAATCAGATTGAATATGTGAATTAACAAGTTGGTTGCTGGATAGTTGATTCACGTGCTTCGTTTAAAATGCTCTCGTTAGAAAGGAAATTTCAAATTCAACATTAATACGACCAGGAAAGGCATAGTCGAAGAAATTTCGAATAAAAATAAACTTGAAGGGTTCACTAGAAGTGTGAGCATTACGCCGGCTGTGTTTTCATTTCAATACAATTTTTAGTTTGTTCTTTGTTCCTTCTCTATTTTTTTACAGGTCATTAGGTTTTGAAGGTGCTAACACTCGCGCTTTGTGGTCAGTAATTTAGCATATTTTCAGCAGATACTCTGTTATCCAGTGGTTATTTCTGTACTTGATTAGTTTCAAACTTAAAAAAACGAACAAAAATGTTAAGCCACTTTTGTTCTTATGCGACCCAGAAAAAAATGGAGTGTTAACAAAACTGATCGGTCGATGGTCGCCTAGATGGCGCTGTAAAACAAATATATTATAATTACTTGAAATATAACGGGGAAAGTGGAAGTTTCCATGTTTTTTTTGGATTTTGTACATATTTCATCAACGTGCACAGCTGTTCACGAAAACTACTTCTGTATCTATATTTTTTCGTCAAAGCAAGTATCCTGACTTTAAATTTTACGTACCTTGCTGTTCCACTTCAAATCGATCATACTTTACTTGCCAGCATAGCCGGAGCTCGTTTACATGTAGAACATTAACGAATTCCGTCCAATGAGACGATGATATATTTCTTTTTGTGTCCAAACATAATTTTTAATCTGTTTAGACTTTAGCGACTGACATTTCTAACTATAATCATCAATCAGTCCTCAGCAAAGGAGCTACTCTTAAACAGTCTCCTCTTACGATATTAAGTAGCCAATCAAAGCTAAAGCTTGTAGCTGAACAATGAAATATGTTTAGCCTTGTCGTGGAAAGTTATTAAACAGATATGGACTTTCCTTTGTGTAAACTTAATTCCCGTTGTTTGCCAAACGAGATGACAGCATTTCCTTTTTTCTCGCAACGCAACAGTCCGCAAATGATCTACTCCAGAATCCAGACTTGGAGGTCAATACATAAAAACATCGAAAATATCGAGTTGCTGTTTTGCCAGTTGGTTACCAATAACTTGTTTTAACTTTTCTTAATTTTTTTTTAATGTGCACGAAAGAAAGAAAGTATCTCGTACGTTTTCCGGAAATATTGAAATCTGACAATGGTACACATTTTAGATAATTAACACGCCGTACACTACTATTTCATTTTCGCATACTCATTAGCGCAATTCGAAGACCGGAATCACAGCATATGCAAATTATCTGCGTGTTGTGGACGCAGTCGAAATGACAAATAAAGTCTTTCAACAGTTGGTAATAATCCTTTACCTTGCCCACGATTTCCGTGGACGTAGAAACGCTGAGAAACTTATTTTCTCTTATGATTGATTTTAGTAACGGTGGCAAAAGTTGTACGTGATAGTATTATTGAAATCACGATACAAATTGGATGCGATTCTGTGCTTGATTTCACGTAGCGATACGAACGAAAAAGACCCAAAAAAATGGAACCGAAACGGTAAAAGAACGCGAAAATGTGTGTGATGAACGGAATCTGGAAAAACGGCGAAATTTGATAGTTAGTGTCATGTTTTTGAACACAAAAAGTCAAAAACTGACTTTGGATTTTGGTTTGACATAGTCATACTTATTTTATCAGGAAATCCTTTTAATCTGATGTGATATCAATTCAGTAGAAAGTCTTAGATATTTCTTATTATTAATACCGAGTAACAGGCAAGCTGAATATCATTGTGTTTGCTTAAATAAAATTACTCTGTGTTTTTATGACAACTATTAATATCGCAGAACTTACGAACATCGATAGAATTGGAAAATCGAGATTTCAACTGCAAAGCTTGCCGCCCAAAAGCGGACCCGGGTGCAGTTCCAGCTCGGTCGGTGTGCTTGCGGTTAATTAAAAAAATCCTCATTGGGTGTTTCGGGTAGGTTAGCTTGCAGTTTTTTGTAACAAAGCACTTGTATAAAGTATGTAAAGAAAGTGTATCCATGCATCATAAGCACCGAAAATGAACTGCGAACTGTTTTTGTTCGATTGCCGGATCTTTTCAGTTTCTGGTTTTGTAACTTAGTTTTGATACCGGTTTTCTTCAGTAGTTTAGCACAATTCAAGGTTTGTCCAAAATACTGTAAACTTCAGAAGCCAGGGCACGAGGTTTACTTGGCCGAACCTTGAATAAAGTTTTCTTTGAGGACGAGGGGTTCGTTAAGGCCTGAGTTCAGTCTTTGTTGTGCAACCATTTTAAACTAGTTTGCCAGTGGTTGGCTGAATCACATCGGTAAGTTCGGTATATCTAAATAATTCACTTTTTTATATGGCTGACTGGTTCCGCGTTCAGTGATTGGCTAATTTTTAGGTCCGTAATGAGCTGTACGGACCTCTAGCTCTGGAGCAGTTGTCATTTACAAAGTTGTTGACGTTTTAAGTATTGTTTTGAAACAAAAAATCACTTAAAGTGCTCCAACAACTTGACGGTTTTATTTATGACGAAGACGATTTTGACTTGACCAATTTCGAAATCAAATTGTATTCTTAAATAACCGTAGAAACAGCCGCAAATGAAGAAGAACTAGCACCAATTAAATCTCTTGATCACCTGTCAAAACGTCAAATTATTTCGTTCCTTTCCCGGCCTCACTCGCTTCAAATAATCTTTAAAGCCATATAGTAGACGTCTTATAAGCCACTTTTGCTTGGTCCGAACGGCAAGTTATGGATCCTCGTTTTTTTCCTTCCTTGTTTTCATGGCCTGAACGGTCATTTCAGACATTGGAATAAATCGTTCTGTGATGTTTCCTTGATAGTAAACAACGTTCTTCCTAAATCAGGCAGACTGAACCGCATCATGTACCTATTTGAAGTTCTGACATGCAACAAATAAAGCAAACTCTGGCCCGTGTATTTTCAGTACTCGCTTGCCTTTAGTATAGTATGTATTATCAATGAAACAGTCTTTTGTACTTTCCTTCAATGTTTGAGGCACCTTGGGACATACAAGTCCGCAAACAACGTTTACTGCATAATAATATCTTGTACATGCGTATGTCAAGGTTTACCATTTATACTCGCCCAAAGTGTCAGCTGTCACGCAGTGTCAGTGAGCTGTGAGGTCGTTTCCGAGCACAATCCGAAAGGTTTTGCTACTTTGGGACTTACTCACTTACGGACTTAAACAACATCATTCATGTTCGCTATTAAAAGAGTGAAAAGTGTCGGTTATTAAATCTATTTCCCAAAACTCCAAAATTTAAAATTTTCATGAATTTAGAAAACTTTGAAAATATGTTAGAACAAGAGTTGAACACTAGTAACAGCCGTTTAGAAATACTTCCAACATACCGTACAGTGGTGGTGACTTTTTCACGCGGCCACGTTGGTCTGTATCTCGATTGTCAACTAAAATCGAGCTCAGATTCTTGCGGCAAACGTCTTTTTTTATTTATTTCATTTTTTGCTGCTGAAAGGCAAGTTTTATAATATCCATAAAACTGTCATGGGAACTCGCATCTGCACACCAAGCAGATTGTATTATTTGCCGTGTGCACGATACATCCCCTGTTGTTACTACGTCAAGAGTTATCAAACTAGCAAAGCGACTGCTTAGTTTATCATTTATGATATCGTGACCAACGTACGGATCGGACAGTACGTTGCATGCTGAGAATCAGCGCTGTGTCAAAGAACTTTGCCGTCAAGTCAGATACCCTATCACACACTACGTCAGTGAACTCTTCCGTTTGGGAATAATTATCAAGAATTTGAGATATTTTGAACGTGTTCGCTATGCTGCATTTCTTTAGTAGCTTATCGACATTGCCGAAATTTCCGGATTTTACGCGCGCAACAATATACATCAGCAGCACTTCATGCGTCTTTTCCTGCTATATTTTTTCTTTAAACAGTGAAGATTCGCGGTCTTTCTCTGAGGGGGTCTCCAATAAAAAGCGGATTTGTCGGTTGAACATAATGAACACCAACACTCGTACATACAAGCATGAACTTTATGTCAACTCACATTTAAGAGTAGCAGTATAGTAGCTGATGTCTCCAAGCAGAAACTACTAACTTAAGCTATTCTTAAACTAAAACTAATGCTGAATAACAATTTAAAACTACTAAAAAGATATTGGAAAACAATTTACTTGTTACACACTACGGTTTCTTAGGGCAAAGCAAGGATTCTCGTTCTTAATTCATCAAATTGGTTAGAGGTTCGTAAATTGACTGAAAGGGAATTCGATAATCTGGCAGATACATTGCTAAAAGAATAAAGTCCATAAATAGTAGTTCGTGGCCTGGGAAGAAAAATAATGTGCCTTCCGAGAAGGTTACAACTTACAGAACGCAAACTAAACACGTTTTTCATATAGTTGGGAGCGTAATTTCAGTGAATCTGAGTCCTATTTTGTTATATACTCGCCGACGATAATTGGTATATTAAAGCCAGTGGTAATTGTAATTCTGTGGCAATATAAAAATTCTTTTACATATAATATACATAAAAGTTACTAAAATATAAACATGAAGTTGTAGAAAGCTCATTAAGATTTAAAAAAGTGTTTTAAAATCTGAACGTTTTGGGTTTTTTAATGTGTCTAAAGTCATGACTCCAATTGGAGAAAATGCTTGTCAGCAGACCTTATCCTTGACCTTCAGTGATAAAAATAGCTATGACGTAGAGGTAGTAATGTCGAAGCCTGGATAGCTGATGGGAGTTATTTTTCAGTTTCTTCTCTTATTAAGTAAATAGGACGTCATGAGAAGTTCTTCCGTCTAGGTGGGCAAGTTTTAGGGTGTTACTAGTGAAGGGCTATAAACTGTTTTCCCAAACTTTTGAGGAAAATTTTCTCAGGACAAGAGTGTTTTGTTCACTTGTTGAAAGTTTGCATACTGCAACTATTCGTATTCGTCGAATCGTATCTTTCTATTCCTATTGCTGTAAAATAATTAAATTATATTGACTTAACAACCTTGCGGGGACCGGTTGTGAAAAGAAGAGGCGGCTACTTTGAAGGCAAAGGAAATCCAAGATGGCGGCGAACTTTCTCCAAGTTGACACGACCTAGCGGGAACTGACAAACTTGAAATAACAATTCACAGAATAAAAAAGGAAAAAATATGCATTATTTGTTGTATATTTGTGATATAGCAATATTAGGGTTTAGAAGTTCACAACCGATTCATATAGAATTGAAAGTTAGATATGAGCTTACAAACTATGTAAGTCTCCAGTAAAGAATTTCACTCAGCAACAACAATGTTTTTTGTATTAGCAAAGCTAATCGGGCCGGGTATAAGTGGCGATTACTAGAAGTAAAGAAGAAGAGAAGTTTAGATAGAGAAGAGGGGCGCGTATAAATAGATAATATATACTACTGGTAGAACGGCAGAAGCTTGAAGGCAATTTTTAAAGTAATTCTCTATGTGTTTATGTATCAACTAAAGGTGAAGGTGTTGATTTGGGCGTGTTTAGTTTTGTAATATTGTGGATGTGTTAATATATGTATCTGTATTTTAAATAACTTTAAATAGTATAAATAAGCAATTGATGTAACTCTGCATTGAAACATTTTTCCTTAGTTTTTGCAAACTGTTTGGTATTTCATGAAATGTTTCTGGATTTTGGAAGAAGCTGATGGGTTCGATTCAAATTAGGTTGTATGCTTTATCTCGACAAAGACATGTAGTCATGGAGTAAATTTTTGTTAAAAAGGGACGACGCGGAAATAAATGCATTTGAGTCGTTTGTCTGTTGACTTTAATGTATAGACAACTTGCAAGATAATGGAATAATTTTGCATTTTTAGTCTGTTGTGAACGAGCTACAACTGATGGAGAATAAGAGTGTCTGTTTTCTCTTCCTTTTCTAGTCAGTTAAGTCGTAGGAGAAGAAGGAGTTTGTCGAGCAATCTTATTGTCGCTTTCTCATTTCCAGCTGCAGGAAACATTTCAGAGGTGTTGCACGGAGAAAGTAATGATACAGTAGTTTTGTTGGTTTGGTTTATTAGTTTCTCTAAGAATTTTTACCACCAAACACCAAGTTTTGAAATTTCCATTAAATCTTTCTACCCCTTACTGCTGATTATCTTTCCCACCTGCCAAGCGTTAAATTAGAAACCTATCGAATTGACATGCGTTGGCTGAACGCTGACATTCCACCCTTCTTTTTTGCAGAATTTCATCTTCATGACAGTGGCAAATTTTGGACCATTGACGTGCTCGATTATCACAACCACACGAAAGTTCTTCACAATACTGGCCTCGGTATTACTGTTTGGTAACGCCCTAGTAGCCAGGCAATGGATCGGCGTAGTGTCCGTATTCGTCGGTCTTGGACTCGACAGCATTTATGGCAAGTCCAAGAAGAAATGAATTGCAAAGAAACTAATATATCAAGCTAGAAATGACCAAGAACTAACTCGTGGCTGGCAACATGATAGAAGATAAATATTGATATATATATATGTATATCATGATCCCTTTAGTTGTGTTATTATTCGATACTACACTCCCCCCTTCAAGACTGAAAAATTAGGAAAACTTTTGCGCGCTGACACTTATTCAAGGCCATACCTTCGTTGGATCCACTGCGACTTGCACGCAAACAGCCACATGCAGCTGCACTCCGTGAGAATGAGCGTTTGCCTACTCAGTTCATTAATATAACAAGCAAATCAACTGTTCTTGATCATTTTGAAAGAATATTGTACTAGGACGCGATTACTTGCCTATTTTTTTGCGCTTACCTACGAAACTTAAGGTTTCGCTTGATTATTTTGTCGATTTTTGTTAAATAGTTATTTATTTATATATATCTAAAAGAAAATGTTCTGAGAAGAACGAGTGTTTATCTGATTCAGTAATCTAT
>JAOBYE010721567.1:0-10494 GCA_025403585.1 Parazoanthus swiftii
GACTAGAGTACTAGTCGAAAGCTTACAGTTATTAAGCCAAAACTATTCCTTGAAAACAGTTAAAATCATGTTGAAAAATCATGTAATTGTTTAGATATTTTAGCGTTTAATAGGTTCTCAATGCCTCTTGTGATTGACTGGGCTACCCTGTTGAAATAAAGGTTCACCTGTAAGAAAGCGTGAAGTTTTAAACGGATTGGTCACATTTTGAATAAAATTGAAGCTCAGGTCATTTTATCAGATTGTCAATCAGATTAAACGTTGTTACCAAGCTGTATCTCTGTAAATTAGTGTCTTTTTTTCTGCTGTTGTAGGCAAGTCATGAACAAGCGATACAGGAAATAACTAGAAAATCGAAACATGAAACGACGGACTTGGAAAACCAGTTAGCAGAAATGAAGGTGAGTTGTGAATGTTTGTTGTTAAGAGGGTATGATTAAGAAAAAAACGTATTTGCCCTAATTCCTCCAAAATTATTTTTAGATCACAAATGTCCCAAACACAGATACTAATCGTATTAAAGCTGTACGACTAGAATGTTGCATAAGTAAAAGACAAATCAGTAACTGATCATCTACAATTGGTTCTGACTCCCTCTTTTTCTAAAGCGTCTTCGAGCACGTGAAAAATGCCGAGCATGTTCCTCACATTCTTGTCCTCACTCGTAAATTCCGCGTGACATCGTTGCTACGCGCGTTACCTCTCCTGGGGTAACTGACAGCTTTTAAACAAGTTGCTATGATTCATGGCTTGAGTAGTGTATTCATTCTGCCTTGTTCAACGTATGTATCGAAAAAACATACGCTTGACTCGCGATAACTCGAACCCTCAAGGCAAACGTGAAACAATTTGAGTTATCGAGAGCTCATTTTGTCGTAAGTAAAGTAGTGACAAACGACTTAAGCAAAGAAGGAATTTAATATGAGTTAGCGGAAGGTTCAAGTTATTGAAAATTGGAGTTACCCAGAGTCAGCTGTACTTGTTTCGGTCAGATTTACCTAATGCAAACTTGGTCCGACCTGTTCAGACAATGACCTCCAGGAGGCCAACGATACTGCCCGTTGCTGGATTCAGAGTTAGAGCGACAAGATATGGTGGTGACCTAATGTTGACAAACTAACATGACGTTCCGAGTATTTTAGTACTAAAGTTTAATATGAAGGTTTAAACTTTTCAACCCTGATAAAGCAGCATTAACTTCCGTCTTTTTGTAAAGATCAGGTAGTGAAGAAGGGTAAGTGCTAAATGGGGAATCTTTCATTTTTCTTCGTTTATGTGCAGCTCAACTTGGCGGACGAAAAGTCAACCATCAAGGCTCTTCGCAAACGTCAGGATAAGGACAGAGAAGAAATAGAACGCCTCAGCTCGGAGTTAAACATGTATGTTGGTTACCTTGAACGTTAAGTCAAGCTCTAACAGGAAGATAATCGGTAGAGGGGAAGTTGAACATGTATGTTGGACACCCTGAATATGTTAAACAAGCAATAGGAAGAAAGGAAATTGGGAAGGTGGGGGGAGTTAAACATGTAAGTTGGACACCCTGAACGTTAGCCAAGCAGCGAGGGGAAAGATAATTGCGAGGGGGGATGCGTGTCATACTTATATGTCTTCGTTTCAACCGTGACTGCATTCCTCCTCCGTTTCACCCACTACGCATTTCGGTACGTTGGTACCCTTCTCAGGTGAGATTTTCTCAGTGTGTTCGTCATGTCTGTTCCTCCGTAGTCTCTACATATGGGAGCTTCATTTCTCCTTTTTCCCCTTCTTTTCGAACGTTGTAACCAATTCCTTTGTGATCGTGTCAAACATGAATGTGTGAGACCATGGACGCTAGCCCGCATGGCAGCCAGTATTAGAACCACTGGGTACAACATGTTGCACCCAACAACTTTTGATGATGTTTGATCCTTATCGGATCCTTGAAGGATCCATTTAATCGGGCCAAGGGAAAGTAGATTGAGAGGAAGGGAGGTAGGTTTGGTGGTGTGGTGGCGAGGAAACATAAAAGCAGTGAAAGGAAGTCCACTTGTTATGCAGGCTACCTTAGCATTTCAGTTGTCATGTTTGATATGTTTTTATTGTTTATATTTTATTTTTTCGTTGTTCGGATTTTTTTGAACATCATAAGATTAAAAACAGCAGTAACTTATTTAAACAGATTCAAAACGCATTATTTCACCTAGGGCAAGCTGTTACAACTAGTTATTAAACATAAGATGTTTCATGAGTCGGATCAAGAACTTGGTTTGGCATGTAGCTCAATTGGAAAATACCGAAAACTGTTTCAGCATTACTTTTTATAACTTTAAAATAAACATCGTAACGCGTGTCACTAATTATTTGCTTTTGGTTGTAACTTGTGTAAAATAAGACGCCAGTCAATCAATTAATCGCTGCTTTACTTTTCAGAACTAATGAAGAAAATGGAAAGTTGAGGAGTAGGTATCAGCAAGTGAGGGATGATTTGGATAACACAGTAAGTTGCTGATTTGTGTTAACAATATGACAAATTGGTTTTAGCGTATCATCCCTTTTTGTTAGTAAATAGTATGTAGGACACTATCTGATTGATGATACACCTAGGATGACACTTGATCAGTAAATAATGATGTCTTCGATTGGTGAGTTACATAGCATAATTTTGGATTAGTGTATAATGTAGGATGCCTTCTGATACAGTAAAGGACCAAAAAGGGTGGCTGCTGGTAAATGATTTATATAAGATGTTTTCTGATTGGCGAAAATGTGGTAAACAAAATGGGATGTCTTTTGATAAATGGATAATAAAGGTGTCTTCTAATTGGTGAATAATTATTGGATAAATTAATAAATAGGCTAATGGTAGTTAATAATAATAATAATAGTAATAGTAATAGTAATAGTAAATATTTATATGGCTATTATGCCTATAGGTATTAAGAATTAAAGAAAGTAATTTATTATTACGCCTTTTGAAGCTCGAAATGATGATTTGTGTATGCCATCTGATTGGTTATTCTATTTAGAGCGACTGCAGTGTCTGCACAGAATTAAAAATGTTACTTTGAATTATTTCCGATGTTAACTTACATTTCTTGTTTTGCAGAAGAGCAACGTAGAGTCAGGACAGACCAGGTTTGTGATTTATGACGAACGCCAACCCCACTTTGATTCCCTTAATGTTATTTTGTTTGTGCTAATTCACCTTTGTCTGTTTTCTTTAGGGTAAAAGATCTGGAGGAGTCCTTCAAGAGAGCGCAGTACGCTTTGGAGAAAATGTCTGAAGAGAATTTGGTAAGCTACATCAAAGACGTTTACACCTTCATTCAAACTAAGATGTGATAAGATACTTTATTCTTTTAAGATCATTACAACTAGATAATTTTGCATTACACTTATTTGACATTCGTATTATTTAAAAGTTTCAAAAAAAAAGCTGTATAAAATATGGATAAAAGAACTCTGAAGTAATTTACATTAAAATTACTTAAAAAAACTGAAGATGACTCACTATTTAAAAGGTTCTGTAGAGAACTGAACGTTTCGATCACTCTAGTGACTTTTCTCAGTGGAATAAAATAATGGCCGATATGGCAAGTATCAAAGGTAATGTGATCTGTTCTGATTTCTTTCAATATCACACATTGGCAGGTGGGCCTTCAGAAAGTAGACGATCATCTTGATAGGATGATTGACATCATGTGTAAAGACACTGGCACGCCCCTTCCGGTAAGCAATGACTGTTTAACGACTTTTAAAATGCGTGCTTAAACTATGGTTGATGAGATCATCATTTTGTATTTCGGATCTGCAGTCTCTTCTGGCCAGCGGCGGTGCAAGGAATGACTCAAGACAGTGGATTGCAGACATGATGGTGAGTAGATGAGTTTAGGAATGTTCATAAAGTGTTAATATTGACTATTTAAAAGACAATTGTTTTTGTTTGCAGATTACAAAAAGAAAACAAAACTTTTTGCAAGAACGCACAGCAGTTTGGTTTTGTGTACTGTGTCTTGCAAAAAGATAATCTACCATTTAAGAATTAGAACTTTAAAATATTCAGTCCTGATAGCCTTTTATTGTAGTCTGATCGACTCAGCTGATATACGATCAGTTTTCTTCTGTTCAACTGTCAGGACGTGAAGTTGACTTTTGTTCTCCTAAAGGGTGCCAGACTCAGTTGAATTTTCCCGTCTCTACCACTGGAGTTTTCTCTTTCAGGGTAAAATTCGCTGGCTGAGCGAGGAAGTCAAGATAAGAGTGGCCAACGAGCGGCGACTTAAAGAGCAAACCGAGTGGAGCCAGAACAGGATAAGGGTTGGTGCTATAGGTTAAAGGGACTGTGACACGGCAGCTCTTGGTATTTCATCAATATTATATCATCAAATTACCTCGAATACAACAAAACTTTAAGAGATGTGGCAAAAGAACAAAATAATTTGTGAGAGTTGACGACAAAAACGTTTTTCTACATTTTGGCTAAATTTGATTTCTGTTCTGCCCTACAAGAAATCAAGTTGATGAATCATAATCCACTTCCATCCACGCCATCCCGCACTTAAATTCGGTTTTGTTTATTCTGTTCTAATTGTTGGAATAATTTAGTCAGATAGAGCTTATTTATGAAATTTGACCTTAATTTGCAAACTGAGGTTCTTTGATATGTCTGTGTTTTACCGTGACTCCGCCACTTTAGACCTCGATTGACTTAATCAACTATATTTGGGAGGCCAACTGCTGTCCCCCCAAAGGATTGAAATGGTGAATAAGTTACTTCCTTTCAAAACCACACTCGCACTGTCTAGTTATATACTCATTCTTTGATGCATACTCGTTGGCATTTCGTTTGGTTATCTGAATGGAAAGAGTGTCGAGACTCGCTCCTCCCAGCCATAACAAACACTGGAGATGAATACGTGTCTTTTTCGTGACAATAATAACTACACTTCTGGAGCATTTATCGGTCTTGTGTAACCCTTCCTGCATCAAGAAAAACAGCATTTAATAATGCCCTTGTTTATCTTTGTTTTCAGGATCTAATCTCAAAAGCGGATGAGGATAAGACGTATTTCATTTCCGAGTTAGATAAACAGAGTATGCTACTTGAAGAACTTGCCACGCAGAAAAAAGGTAAATGGTCACTATTTCTCAATATTTCTCTTCTCCCAAGTGAACTGATTTGAAACGCAATTATTACAGTTTATTAGTGCCAATTATAACTACAGAATACAACTTACTCACGTACGGGCAGCGGCCTGCTAACAATACATCTCTGTGATCATTTATCTGAGTTGGAAAGTTCAATCGGCAACAGAATTTGTCGTTACAGCTCGCTTGATAGTGTACTCATGAACTGGCCTTCAAACAATCCGTTGCACTTCGGTTCTCCGGCTGCAGTGAAAGCCACTCATAAATAGCAGTCCCAATCTCGATTGAAGCTGCCTTTTTTAAGTCACAATTAATGATATATATGGAATTATACTCTGGATTTTCCAAATGGAACCCTATTAGAGCTTGGTAGAACTGCCGCCAACTCCGACATTCATTCCCGTTTGATTTGGGCATCAAGTGCTCATAAAACATGTATCTAAAGTTAACGTTCTCCACAAGGTTTTGGAAGGCAGGCCTTACAACTCTTCTGTTGTTTTTTAGGGCTTGAGTCAAAATACCGTCAGAATACAGACGAACACAAGGTTCTGAAGGATCGCGTTAGGCAGCTGACGAACCACCTGGAGACAAGTACGAGAGCCCTTCACGCCACAGCCGAGGCACTGGACGACAAACAGAAAGTGCTAGACGAGCTGGACGACCTCAAGGTAAAACTTTCTTGACGGTTTGTTGCTAGAATAGTCCTATTTGACGAAAGTCTGCCCAGTCTTCCTTTAAGAACGAGTCTATAGGAAATAAATCCGCGTTGTCTCGGCTAGTTCTTTGTTTCACTTTAACTGCAATTTACATGCGAATGTCTCTCGCCTCCAACGTTCTTTAATGCTTCGTGTACAATGCTGAAGTGAAAAATGTGCAGAGTAGCAAAACACACAGTGATGGTTTACCCCTTCTTCTGAATTCGTTGAAGTTTTTCAGTTTCTCTTTATAATTATAATAATAATCATCATCATCATCATCATCATAATAATAATTATTATTATTATTATTATTGTTATTGTTATTATTATTATTATTAATGATAATTATAATGATTATATTTGTAATAATAATAACGATACGATAGTAGTATAATACATTATTTGTAATGAATAGGAATGAAGAGTGCCCCAATCAGTAGGCGTAAAATTCATTGGTGTGATAAAAAGTATATCTGTCTCCCATTCTTGCTCCTTCCGTTTCTTTCTGTATCAATCTTTCTTGTTGGTGTTTCGTTTGTGTCTCGCTATTTTAAGGTTTGCATTAGTTTCGTTTATTTGAAAAAATGCAGTTCCAGTTTACTAAAAATTGAAGGCGACTGACAAAGTGTTATCTAAAAAGAAAACAGTAATAAACCACACAAGACTTAACCTAAACATAACTAAATGTAATCAATAGGAGGTTTTATTCGAAACATGTATACTATTATTACTACTTGCCTTTTTGAGAAGTCCAACTTATCTTTCGTTCCCAGTGTAGACTTAATTGCAAAATCTTTCAAAGTAACCTCCCCCATATTGTCCCAGTTATTTTATGTATAAAGCTTGGCTTTTGCGTTTCCTAATTAGTGAAAGTTGTTCCTAGAAAACAGCTGTTGTGACATACTATTTATTTGCTAGAAAAATATCATTAATGCTGGATCGCATCACTCTAAAAAAAGTCAAGAGTTGTATATATTTGCACGAGTGCTCGCCGCTTTGCTGTAAAGTCATTTGTAGTATGATCTTGTAAAAATTGTTGTGTTCCATAAAAGGATCTTCTGTATTATTCTTGCTCAGTACTTGTTTCATCTTTTTGTATCTAGGGTGAGAAAATTGAAAGAGACAGAATCCACGACAGATATGTTCGGTAAGTCATTTCTCATGTAAAATGCGATCCTTTTTTGATGCACTTTCTGATATTCCGAACTTTGCAGTGCAACGCGTTCCTTTTCTTTGCTTTTCAGGTACAAAGAAAAAGTTGGCTCTTTGCGACGGGAACTACAAGGTGCAAAATCACTGGCCGAGGATTTTAAGGTGACTAAGACATCACTCATTACTCATTTGAGTTGTTATGCACAATTGATTCTAAGAGGATTGGGTGTTTTCTTTTTAGCAAGAGTCTCTTGATGCCAGCACTCTTTCATCAAGATTATTCGAGGTATGTTTTTGTTGAATGGTCTGTAATCCTTTACCTTTAGGACTTAAAATATTTACTTAAAATAAATGAATATGAATTCTTGAGAATTTCTCCTCATCCAATTCTTTGTACTTTAGAATTTAGATAGGATATCAAGCCCAATTGGGTGTTTTCTTTTTAGCAAGAGTCTCTTGATGCCAGCACTCTTTCATCAAGATTATTCGAGGTATGTTTTTGTTGAATGGTCTGTAATCCTTTACCTTTAGGACTTAAAATATTTACTTAAAATAAATGAATATGAATTCTTGAGAATTTCTCCTCATCCAATTCTTTGTACTTTAGAATTTAGATAGGATATCAAGCCCAAAGGCCAAACACCGAAAGCTTCAGACTCCAGATACCCCTCCTACAAATTTAAGGTACGTCTGACAGAGGTTAGGATATTTACAGGTTGGGGCGTCACTCGAACAATTTTATAACGTTTCAGTTTTAGGTTCATGAAATACGCCATCGACACTGCTGTCTTTTGCTTTTTGTTTAAATGTTTTGTTTTAGTTCTTCAGGTTATCTTAGCGTTGTTCTTTTTTACCCCTTCTATCAAAATGTTTTGTGATCTTATTGAGCAAACCAGAATTCTCAAAAGTCAATTATAACTAAGGTCCTTGGCATCAACCACACTCAACAAAACAGCCGCTTAATGCCCAGGACAGGTACCTTGGAAATATTGTTTCATTGGGATCAGACGTTTCAACCTAAAACCAGTTTTGATTGTTTAGTGTAGGGTATTCCAATAAAACACTTCCTCGCAATCCTTTTCGATTATAAACACGGTTGGTACTGGGGAGAGTCATAACCAGACCTCCTCCAATCCGTCACTCATCGTTTTCAACCAAACCAACAAAAAGCGAGTTTTTCCCAGTGGAGCCCGAAAATCCTAACCAACCAATGGCTGAGTTGATCTTAGTGGAACAGGTTCTACACGTGTTGCCAATTCATATAACAGGTTCAGCCTTTTAAGATGCAAGATGTAATGATTTGAAAACCTTTTCAGACCGTCTTCTAACAACGGGGCCGATAGGACTGGGGACTGGTCCCCCTCGTCCGACAGCGCCATCTCCGCCACCACCGAAGGTAAGAGAAACACCGCTGGCCACTCTTGCTTTTACAGTAACTTCAGGTTTCGCGGGCCTTTCTTGAAGTAGTGGAAATGCCTTGAATTTTGCTTGGAATAGCCCTGGAAGCTTAGACAGAATCCCTGGAGAAGTGAAGAATTTTAAAAATAAATATTTCACCTTTCATTCCTACCCAGTTTATCAATATCTATCTCCTCCTCACAATATCACTATAAATGAAATTGATCATTGTAAGGGAATTGATCGTCCGCTCCGGACTCTGTATGATAAAACCAAAATTCTCTCTGAATGTGTTAATAAGAAATTCATTATGGAGACAAGTATTGGGAATGATTTGACACTTGGGAGTTTTCCTCTTTTTTGTTTTGAACGTTTATTAGAGTCATTATTAGAGCGAAGCCTTCATATTTTTGTTTTGTATAAGGTTAGAATACTTTTGAAAAACTGATAAAATCCTAAAAGAAATCTGCTGGAATGTCCTAAAATTTCAAAATTGCGAAGGTGTGCGAACCTTGAAATTAAAACTTGTTAGTTTCTTGCTTGCCATTTAAATTTGCAAAGTTCTGCTTACAGCGCAGTCTAGATAACTCTCTTTAGTTTGGAAAGTTGCATTAATTTTATCTTTTCAAGACGAGTCTGTGGAAATTTTGATTTGTTCTTGAATAATCCTTGGAAAAAAAAGAAATTTGAGGTTCGTGTTTTGGGATTTGTTTGTGAAACAGTATTAAATCATAACTATGGTAACATTTGTAATTTTGGATTTTGTTTTTCATAGATCATTCATTTGCAACCCCGCCTTACAAACCTGAGAAAAAAAGACAGTACAAGACTCCTGGTCATCGCACCCCAGGACGCATGTCTGTAAATGACCTTGATTACAAAGAAAGGTAGGACTGTTTTGATTACTAACAATTATTAAACGTGAGCAAACAAACTTAACCCAAGTGTTGAGGGAACAGAGGTATTGCAACCAATTGTTCCTGGAGACTAGTGTTTAAAGTTCTAGAATATCCGAAAGGCATTCAAAAGTTTTGAAAGAAAGTCAGTCTTTGCTTATTGCTGGTTTTCACCCAATCCGCGGGGATTCAAACGACAAAGGGTTTAGCGGCCATGTTTGTGCCCCTAACAAAGGCACAAGCATGGCGGCTCTCACGTCACATGCAAACCAAGAATAACTTTACTTTAGATCCCATGTTTGAGCCCATTCCTACTCGGATTTGCGCCCAAACCCAGTTTGAGCCCAACTCTGGGCCACGATTGTACACAACTGATCAACGAAGTGACTCCCTTTGTGTTGAATTTGACACGACTTCATTGTTGCTTGGAATACTCGTAAACTAGCTGAGTCAGCTAAAGTTGTCTCGGATATTAATATGGCATGACGTTGTCAATTTAACTTGGCGACTTTGTTTTCCTCAGGTTCACGAGTCGAACACCAAGAGTGGGACGTTTGATTGAGGTGTGTTATCAACTGTCGTTGTGCCATTAATCAAATGAGAGTTTTGCCAGTGATGGGTTAACAGTGATGTGCCGCTGTATCGGGGCGCGTTTTCCAAGGAGCTACTGGATTGGTGTCTGCCAAACCGAAAATCGAATAAAATCATAACAGCTTCAATTACTTGAGAACAACTTCATTTCAGAAATGGTTGTTAAATTGTAATAGTACCAGTAAAAAGAGATGCTCGAGCATTAGAGCCAATCATTTTTCTCCCCGCGTCCGGGACTTATCCATTCCAATTGATCAGAACGTGAAAATCTGATGAGCTACTATGGGAAAAATTCACGTGCGCGTCAATAGATCGGGTATGTGAGACCTCTAATGGCTGCAGTCAGAATAGGGTCTTAAAAGTAGCTAAAAGCATTTACCGTACCCAAGATAATTTATTTGTTCGCGTGTTTTGTTCAAGAAAATCTGGGCGCACGATACACATACTCGCCGGGGAACTATCATCGCCAAATAGGTCTTATGAGCTTCTGAAAATAGTTAAAGCATGTAATTCACTGTTTCGCAAAAAAGTTGACGCCATAATATCCTTTTTTCTCTTTATTTTAGGCTGATCGAGATTAGGGAAAACTGCAGTGTTTGATTTGGAGTCATATCGTGGTATCACAAGTGCCA
>JAOBYE010721578.1:0-25020 GCA_025403585.1 Parazoanthus swiftii
GAAATAATCTTTGTGCCCGACCAGAAACGCTACAGTTAAATTGCTTGCCACCTATCAACGCTAACTTTTAGGGGCTAAGATTTGTCCGACAGTTTGTTCTACGAAAAGATATATGATATTATTCTTCTTTCCTTACAAAAAAAAATTTCGTTCTTTGTACACACTTTATAAGTAGTTTTTGCAGTGCTTTTTTACACTGCTGTATATTATTACGTTCCGTTGTATTATTAGCGATAAGGCGATAACTGTATTTAAGGGGTATAAAATACAACTTTTGTTATGTGAGTAACACATAAAACCTACCTCGTTCTTACGTAGTGTGCTTCACTGATGTTTCATATAAGTGTGAAAAAGGCAGAAATGTGTCAACTTGTCGTGATTTGTTCTAGTCAATGGCAACTGGTCTGAGTGGGGTAACTGGAGCGTGTGTACCGTGACTTGTGGAAGAGGGACGAAGTCACGACTGCGCATGTGCACGAACCCCGCCCCTAGATATGGCGGTGCGAACTGTACCGTGGATTCCAAGGGCTTTGGAAATGAGCAGATATCAACATGTCAAAAACCAGGTTGTGCTAGTAAGTACTCGTGTTCTTATAAAAGTTCTAGTTAATTAGTTCACCGTACATAGCACGTTGAATAATTGTTTCCCAATTTGTCCTTATGCAAGGCCACAGCTGTTGCTGATACCAAAGCAATTAAAGAGATCTGACTGTGCAAGGAGCTTTAGCTAGAAATAATCTTTATTCCCGACCAGAAACGCCACAGTTTAATTGCTTGCCACTTATCAACGCTAACTTTTAGGGGCTAAGATCTGTCCGTCAGCTTTGTTCTACGAAAAGATATGATATAATTGTTCTTTCCTTGCGAAAAAAAATCGTTCTTTACATACATTTTATAAGTAGTTTTTGCAGTGCTTTTTTACACTGCTGTATATTATTACGTTCCGTTGTATTATTAGCGATAAGGTGATAACTGTATTTAAGGGGTATAAAATACAACTTTAAAATTTTGTTATGTGAGTAACACATAAAACCTACCGTGTTCTAACGTATAGTGTGCTTCACTGATGTTTCATATAAGTGAGAAAAAGGCAGATTTGTGTCAACTTGTCGTGATACTTTCTAGTCAATGGCAACTGGTCGGAGTGGGGTAACTGGAGCGCGTGTACCGTGACTTGTGGAAGAGGGGCGAAGACACGACTGCGCACGTGCACGAACCCGGCCCCAAGATATGGCGGTGCGAACTGTACCGTTGGTTCCAATGGCCTCAGTGAAAGTCAGCAGGTGTCAATTTGTCAAAACAGAAGTTGTACTCGTAAGTCCAAACTGTAGTTGTTACTTGTTGTACTTCTTGTTTTCGCCTACTAAACTGATAATCAACAGAAAGGTACAGGACTGTTTAGTATTTTTTTTAAATCTTCTCTAAAAAGTTCTGCTTGAAACCTTTTAGAGTGAGTGTAGTCCATTTAAAAACATGTATTTGAACCAAAGAGTCAACCTGCGAGAGAACCATCCTGGGTCATGCAATATGTCATACAAATTAAATTTTTGCTTTTCTACTAAATTTGATTGAAGCACAGCTTTGTAGATACTCCACCCCAAATCTTGCTTCTTCTCCCAGATGCGCCAGAAAGTTCAAGCATTTCTGATAAGAAATAAACAGGGAAGTAATGATAGAGACTACAAGATCTCAATGGTTTTGCAAGGTTGAAAATAAGTGCAATTAAGTTAATTCTTACTACGAGAGGACAAAAGATGTTGCATCGGCGGGTTTACCAGTCCCGATTCAAACGTCTCATATGTTGAATCGAATACTAATGAAGTAAAACAATACACTGATTACCTCATTAGTGACCGGACTTGCTTATTGCCTGGGGAGCGGAGGATGGGAAGGGAATTGACGCGGTTTGAGTATTTAGGTGGGATCACGTTTTTTTCAGAAGAAGGAAAAAGTGATCAGTCATAATTGTTATAAACTATGGGGAGAGGGGGGGGGCTTAGGGTTAGGGTGATTTTTAACATATTCATGAAATATTCCCACCCTTTAGGTTGGAGTTTGCGCCTTGCATCAACCCCTTTCACTTGCATGTTGCTTCGCTAATTCAGTGTATTCTCTGCTTCTTCAGCTACCAATGGTCGTTGGTCAGAATGGTCGTCTTGGACAGACTGTTTTTCTAAGTGTGGCGAGAGAGGAACGCGCTCCCGATCTCGGTCATGTACGAATCCAGCACCTTACAACGGTGGTGCCAACTGTAGCCTCTCGGGAATAGATTACGAGAGTGAAAAGACGTTCTGCCCTTGCAAAAGTAAGAAGGTCGTGCTAAAATTGCTTTTAACAATCCTCACTGACTTAATTATTGGCTAACTTAAATACTCACTTTGTGTTTGCGTCCGTTTTCTATGTCGGTCGATTTGCCTTCAGCCCCGTCTCTACTTCTTTTCCTATTTCTGCCTCTGCTTTTTGGCTGACGTTTTCGTTTGCAATTGTGCTTGTGTTTCTTTTCTTGTTTGGTTGTTTTGGAGCTATTTGCTGTTAGAAGTATTTAAGAGATCACATATATTGGGATCAAGTCCGCCAATACAAAATCATCTAAAAATAATGAGTTTAGTTTTGTTGGTTTACGGAAGTTATAGACTACAAACAAGAATTTAGCCACGAGCCAGTTACCCTCCCACTTGTTATTGTTGTTGTTGTTGTTGTTGTTGTTGTTGTTGTTGTTGTTAGCTACTGAAACTCATCGTCAGTATCTCTAGGTTGTACATGTGATGCTTTCGACAACATGGCATCATGTTCATCGTCATCTGAAGTTTGGGAATCATTAATATCAGAACCAACACTCTTAATCATAACCAGAATAGGCAAGCATTCGTTTTGCAAAATACTTGTAACAAAGAATATAAGTGCTTACACTGTCCAATAAGTATTTTAGAAAACTCACAAGATTGCGGCCAAAATTTCGGATTATGTTTGGAACATTTGTTTTCATAGCAACGCAAATCATAAAAGTTTGCAGTTATTGCAATGGAAGCTAATAAGTAGATTAAGTACTTAGTGCATACCAAGTGAAATGTTGAACTCCCGACCGTTTTTTGATTAGGAGGGGACCAACGAGCATCCCCTCCCTAATGTCTATATTTGGCCAACTAGCTCATATGCATTTAGGGCCTCTAAAGACCGTCTACCTTGACCTAACATGTATTACATCTCAGATAACTTGATATATCTCTCAGGTGCACTTCCCTGGTCTTCGTGGTCGCAATGTTCGGCGTCTTGTGGGCACGGGATCAAAACTCGATCTCGCACCTGCACCGTCGACCCCATCCGACCGGACAAAGGAGCGTCAGCCCCAGGGAGTAACCGAACACAAACAACAACTTATGAAAGAAACATCACAAAAATTCAAAGAAACAACAACACGCGCTTAGCTGCTGGAAGCAGTGAAACGCGAATTCAAAGAAATAATGGAACCCAACTTCAAGGGAATGTTGGAGAGGACATGCCACAAAGGGTAAAAGAGCATTGTAAAGAGCTTCTGTCTTCTCAAGAAAATACTGAGACGGAAAGAGCAAAGTGTACTTTAGATCCCTGTGCAGGTATCATGTTTTTGAGTGACAAATTTTAGCAACTTGTTTGTAAAACGCTTGCGACAAACTTAACATAGTTAGGCTTAACTTTAAAATTGAAATTAAAATCAGATCAACATCTTTTTCACATTACCCCAGAAGTGACAGTCACCGCTTACTTTCTTCAAGTAATGTTTCAATGTTTGGAACTAAAACATATATTAAGTTATAAGACAATCAAATAAACGCAAACGCTTTAACTCCCCTCCCCCCTCTGTTCAAGCTTTTTGTTCAAGGATTCTAGGGTTAATATATAGCACTGGCATATCTAATTCAGTATTGGAAGTAATTAGATAGACAAAAAGGTAGTACAGCTTTTATAATGATGTATTTATTTTATCATTTTTTTGTTCGAAGGCCACTACTTCATCAGTTTGCACACTCTTGTTACAAAACTAATGTCTTCTACAATCCACACTACAGGAAACACAAACAACACAGCTGTGACAGAAAAGCCAGAACACAAGACGGAAATAGGAACAGAGCTACTCGCTCGGTTTCTTTTTTACGTTGTTGCTATTTCTGTAATCCTGCTTTACATTGGGGCCATTTGCCTGGTCTTCAGGTGTAAGTAAGTGAGAGTCACAATTTATTGGGGTTTTCCTTGTATATCTTGGACAAAAAGAACCAAGACGACTTTAAATGTCTCGGGGATTTTTTTTGTTAAAACAAAGGTTCATGCAAAAAAAGGTTTAAATCCTCCCCCTCTTTTCCAGTTCATTCGCAATGTTGACTTGGACGGGCACCGGGTAATTCTTAAGAGGGAGCTGATGCAGCTTAGACGGGAACGTCATCGAAGACGACTGTTACTTTTCCTTTTTCCTAATTGTATTGTTCATTCGTACTTTTTTGTTTTGCATCAAGACGTGTGAACATGAAAAATTAGAATTTTCATTTTTGAAACCGTGCGAGGATTGAAACGATTTAAATGCTTTGTTGTTCAGTTAACAGTTCTTTAGAAAACTACGAAACTGATTTTTTCACGGCCAGCTGGTTGCATTCCCACGTGAAGTTATTGTATTCTGTAATTAAGTCCATTGTTTTGTGACGGTCTCGTTGAAGTCCCGTCCTATATGCAGAAAGTCCCTAATAATTTATTAAACGGCCGTTGAGGATTGAACTGAGGGGAGGAGGGGGGGGCGAGGAAAAGCGGGGAAAAGCGGGGAGGGGATTTCTAACATTACTGCTATTGAGAGTAGTAGCAATATTTAACACGAGTAGAGAGACTAAGAAAATTGTTGGAAAACGCAGGTAACGGTCTCAAGAAGATTTTTGAAATGATTAAAAAATAGTTTGATTTTAAAGCATTGTATCTAGAAACGCAATCCTTCAATTGTTGTGCCGCCAAATAAATGTTATATTTCTGCGCCGATGTTCGATATAGGAAAGTCAAGAAAGACAAAGTGTAATACATCTCTTGATCTCAGTTCTATCCCCATTAAGGCCTTTGTTTCAGAAATCCATGTTATCAAAGTTACCTTGGCGACCTTTTTAACTTTACTTATGTCTTGTTTTTCGTAGATGCAAAAAACATCCCTCGCCAACAACAGATCATGCGAACTTGGAATCTTTAGTGATCGATGAAACACCGGTTCAGCAGCAGAGCTTTGTCAGCCCCAACTTCGGTCGGGTGCTTTCAAAACTAGCCGACACAAAGAAGCGTCCAGCTCAATTTTCACCCCTGCGAACTGAGAAGCCAGCTGCTGAGAAACGAGCTGCTGAGAAGCGCATCACCGTAAAACATGCGACAGTTCAGCAGCAGAGATTTGACGGCCCCAGACACGGTCAGAGGGTTTCAAAAGCAGCCATTACAAAGAAGCGCCCAGCTCCTCCGCGGCCCGTGAGAAACTTAACAAGTCCAAATATGGGCGATATTAAGACTAAAAGAGCCCATGCAGTTCCACGAGGAAACGTTGGGAAACCTGAAGCCCGCATCGCAACACAACGAGTTATTTGTGCCCCGCCAGGCGATGTAAGTCTTTTAACCGCTGTTTCACTATTGTTCATATTTCACATTTTAACATTATAACACAGGCCGTAAAATACCTAAATGTCATAACACATCCCTCCGTCTGTGCGCCCCCTCTCTTTCTAGTTTACACGAGGGCCGAGATGAGTTTCATTCCAGGATGAAAGACGTTCCGTAACGAATTTAACAGTTTTTTTCACTTCTTCAGCTTGGTGGTCCGAGGGTTAATTTAGTATATAGTCACTTGCTTATTAATTAGTTGTCGTGGCTACTACAAATCCAAATAATGACGTCACTTCAAAAAATTGAGTTTTTCTACATCTACGTCTATATATGTCTCCACCAGATTTCTGTTCTGCTTCTACTTACACGTAGACAACACAAGTCGACTAAGCACACCGTTACCATGCGGGATTTTGAAACTTTAAAACATTGTTGAAAACGTCGTAGTTCGAAAACTGAGAGTTATACCAACCGAATTGCAATACATGTACAAATGCAAACAAAAACATACCTTGTTAGTGAAGCCTTGTAACATTTATTTTGGCTTTACTGTACACGTTTGTAGTGGCTTTTGTGCACACCGAGATGTCCGTTTTGTGGCCGATTCAAATTCACCTTAGCCGCTGAGTTCTGTTAGAAAGAACATCGACGAAACAAATCGCTTGCAAGGCCATCCAAGATCATTTGAACTGGTTTTCCGACCAAATGGTTTAGCTAGTAATTTATACAACTTGTCGGTTCGTTTAAAAGCGTTAGGTATTAAAGGTGATAGCACTGATTTTCAAGCCAATTAAAAGGCGTGAACGCATGCAAATATTGATGATCAATGGCGATGATCAACACTTCAACAACGATTTTGACAAACATCAACGATTTGAATATTTACAACAAAGCGATAAGCACTTCTTATAAACTATAAAGCGCAATAAAAGCATTTTTAGACAAAAAAAAATTAAAAAGAAAAAACAAGAGTACGATGTAAAACCGAATCCTTTATTTAACGCCCTTTCCCGGCACAATGAAATCAGTTGATACTACTGGTTGATGTTTGCGACTGTGTGGCCTTTTTAAGACAAATATTAAACTTCAAATGTATTTCAACTTAACAGGATCAACGTGGTATCCCAGAAGCAGCGCCTCCTCCCGCGCCTCCTCCCCCTCCCCCACCAGCAGCCTACGCACCTTACCCCGGTACGTATATCTGTAATCGATTTTTTAAATTTTCAAAATAGGTCTGAATATGAAACAATTTCCACATTGTCTATTCCATTTATATATTAAACTAATAAACCAGAATGAACAAAGCATGAAGTATTTTATGTAGTTTTGTAGACCACTTTCATAATAAGCCCCAGTGGCCATGAGTAAAAATTTTAAGCCGAGGTTAAATGCCAAGTTGTCATACATTTGCTGTGTTTTGGCCTTTCTTGCCTCGACACAAAGTTCTTTGTTGATGGTCACTGGTGAGTATTATGAAATTGGTCTATGAAGAGCTCCCCCCCCCTTAGTTTACCCTTTATGGTGTAAGCGAGTCTTCTTCTAAAGTTGTTCATCATGACAATCTGAAGTATGCGCGTAACTCGATATCCTTATGCCTGGAAAACTAGCTTTGAGAAAAGTTTTGTTCTGCGTTGGCGAGAAAGCCAAATACGGAGTTTGTCAATAAAGGTTGATATGGTAGGTTTTCACCGCAATTTTAAGAACGGTGGGGCCGACGTTTCGAATCCTAGCTCTTCATCGGAGCAGATTGAAGTATAAGTCTACTTTCTATACTTCAGGTGAGATCCTAATGAAGCTGCAGCAAACGTGGGATCCTGATAAATATCTCGACCACAACAGTGCCGCATTTCAGATTCTGGCTGGAAACCTTAAGAGTGCTGTAAGTCAAGAAAGTTAATTTTTTGCTATTGATGAAACGTATTATAGTGATTTATTGAGTATATTATTTAACGTTGACAGTAGCGTCAGCTCCGTAGTCTGGTATAAATGTCAACGTAAACCGTAGCTGCACCCCCTCCCCCTCCTTGCCCTCTACCAATTTGTTTCGCAATAAAAGGTTTAGTCACACCAACTCTTTTCACGCTTCGAAACTGCAAAATTTCAGTTCAAAATCTGAAACAACGACAAACTTAGCATGTGCATAAGTCCCAAACTTCTAAAAGGTCATTGCTTCAAGATCAGAGTTTATGATTGTAAGAAATAAATGAGTGGGGCAAGAGAAATAGTTTAGTAATGACTACCAATGGTGTTTTGCTTTCAGCAATCCTGGCAGCTCTTGGTACACCGTAGAATCACATATTAACCCTATTTTACCCAGGCATTTTTTGACAAATTCCAATGGAGGGAGGGCGTATAACGAAGAATTGTTTTGTTAGAGGCTGAATGGGCTTAGAACCTGGGGGGCGGGAGGCTTTGATGTAGGATTTTTGTGGTAGCTCTCATATTTTACGCTCATATTATTGATTAAAGTTTTTCGCAGTAAGCAACAAGTAGCCGAATGAAGCAAACAGTTGGATAGTTTTTTGCTCTAGAAAGACGAGTGTTAACTTACATTGTGAAGTTTTTTATCATTTTATGCTGAACTTCAAAAGCACACACATTTGATTTTTTGTTCCTATCATGTGGTCCTGTGCCTTAACTACTGCGAAGTCACAAGAGCGAAAATCGGCACTCGAAGTAGAAAGACAAATTAACGTCCTCATATTCCAATAAAGAAATGCAGCTAGTCAAAATTAAAAAGTTAGAACGCAAAATCTAGATATGCTAAAAAAAAGTTGTCTTTTGTTCTACGAAATGAACTATCACAAATGATTGCCATTTTTATTCAAAAGTAAATTGCAAAGCCCAAAACTAAATTATTTTAGTTAGTTTAATTTTTTTTTTCTGTTTCAGGTTCAAGCCGCTTTAGCGCCCCGTGGAATGCCAGTTCATGTATCAAATATATATTTCAGGTAAGAGTACTGACTAGAGTTTTGCATTGCCGCTTTTATCAATTTTTTTTCCAGCGTGTCTATACTTTCTTACTTTCCTATTGCACAGCCCAGTTTTTAAACAGTTTTTATATACGGTGTTTTTTGGGTTTTGCAAAAATAAAACAAAAAAAAACAAATCCCTTTCCACTGAGAAGACTGAACCACCAACCTGTCTTATTTACAATTAACAATAATTTAATATAAAATATCAACGCACTCCTTTTACCCCAGAACTATATCCCAATGGAGTAAGACGGAAATGTCTGCCTCACTTCTTTTCACAGACATTTCAAGAGCGAATTTATGAGAGGAGCCGGAGGGGCCGCGGCCCCCTTTTTGTCAAGAACTTTACAAAAGATTAAAAAGAAAATCACTGAAATTATCTTCCAAATGCAGTTTTCCGGCCCGGCCCTCTTTCCAAAATTAGGGTCCCGGCCCTTGCACAGATCTCTTTCTAAAATTTTTGGACCCGCCTCTGTACTTGTTTCTGGCCAGCTTCAGCAAATGCTTAGTTACCCTTTACATTCTCCAGGGAAGGATATGTGCCCGGTAACCCGTCCACCATGCCCAAAGTGGTGGCTCATTTTATGGTGAATCAGAATTCAGACGCCGCCTCGCTACTAGAAGCCGCAGTGACCCCAGACGGGACGTTAGGAGACGGACTTAAAGTTTACAAGGACTCTTTCAGCGCGTACTAGGACAACATTGGATCAATCTTCGAGGTCAGAGAACTCGTAGCGGAATCACTCTTGTGAAATAACTAAGGGGAGAGGGTTGGGTGGGGTTAAAAAGGCTGCAAGGCACCTCAAATATTTTGCTTCGACCTGTGCTTGAGTTCAATATTTGAATGTTTTCGACTGGCCGCACACTCCACTCAGATGTGCTCACAAAGAGTCCATACTTCTGAAAGCTGAGCAAAAAAATGTAAAATGAAACTAGTCTTGAAGCGGTTTGCGCCGAAAAGCAAGTTAAAAATTAAAATACTTGTCCTTACTGAACAAGAAATACAGCCATGAAAATGCAAAGGACAAAAATCAGTGACGAAGGTTTTTTGAGAATGAAAGTCACGTCCAAAATTATGCTTTTTGATAGTTATTTTGGTAGAAATGTGAGAAGAAACATGTACTACTTGTTTATTGAAATTAAACTGTTTCTTCAACCTATTACGCAGTTTTAGCCTGTAATATGTTTCTTTTTTTTACTTTTTCAATTAAGATATCTCAACATTTATCAAAATCACGAGATGGCGGTAGAAATTCCAAAAGGGCGACCATTTTGATTTTTTGTTGATGTTTCGTTACAGATTTTCAAAAGTGCAGAGGGCGAGTTTAAAAACTTGAATTAAAACTTCACACGTCGGCTACCAGTTCTCAATGAAGGGGATACAAAGCCTCCAGCTTGCACTTTGTCTTGTTATTTCGCCATTCTTGGTTTGCATGTGACGTCATAGCCGCCATGTTGGTGTACAATAACAATAGAGTTGTAGTTACTTTCTTTTGTTATGTCCACCAACAAGGCCGTCATGTCCTTTGTCTTTTGAGTCTCTTGGGATTGAGTGCAAACCAGCAATTGGAAAAAAAACATTATGTTGTGGTTGCTTCGACTATCTTTCTTGATTTTTTTCCCCAAGCGTTTAAAAACAAATAGATGATTTTGTAACAAGCTAGATCCGCGGACGTTTTCAAGATCCTCAAAAAAAGTCTTGAATTTTTTTCCAAGGTCTGCGCCACAATCCTGAAAACTGCAACAACATTCCCTGGTACTTGCGCTTACTTCTTCGACTGTTTCCAATTGTCTGTCGAGACTGTAAGCCTAATTTCCTTGTAAGAATGAACTTCAGTCATCGTGTGTTTTCTAAAGTGGGCCACTAGCGTTCCTGCAAAGTTAAACTGCTCAAGAAAACTTTACTTTTCCGTGAAACAGTTTACTCTGCCAAAAGTAGATTTGCTTTGAGTAATTTACTTTCCGTTTCGCAATTTTACTCTGCAGTGACATTAATTTGTGGGGCACAACAGATTTCTGGCTTTATGTCTGCGCTAACATTTCTTTGTATCTACTCAACAGACACACAAACAACAAATAGACCAGCGATTCTCTGTACGCTAGACGGACAGACACGTGACCAGAATTTACCCGACAACCACTGCGTGCCGCAGTAGACTCTGTATCATAAAAGTCGATAAGAACTTGTCAGATACAAAGATCGTATCAACAACACAGGAGTATAGGGCCTGTGACTGTCTGAGGCTTACAACAAATTCCTTTGTAAAATTAGTTTAGTTGTATTTCTTGTGCCATTTATTACAAAACGATGCACAACAAATGAATTGTTCCTTGTTTTGGAATGAAGAAGAAGAAGTGATTTAAGCTTTGTCGTACATTGTAAAAAGGGGAAACTATCCAATGCAAAATGAGAACTCTCGTTGTACAATAGTGTTTTGCCATGACCTATTAAAAAGGGTAGTTTGTTTATCTACTTATTGTATAATAAATATTATTTGAAAATAATATCTTAAAAAACTGTGGGCAAATTCTAAGAACCTTCCTGGTTCAGAATTATTATCATACTAGTACAAACTTCATTTGAAGTGTATATGCACTCTAACAATCAATTATCGTTCTTGAGCCCACGTTTTTTTCTGGCCAGTGACAGAAGCAAATTCTTCAGGAACATGCGCAATAACGATAATTAGCGACACACAAACAAGCACTCAATTGTTTTTCAAGCACCCTTCGTTTCTTCCGAAGACCAGATAAACACGTGGGCACAGGAGTGAAACAATATTTCCCGAGTTATAGTAAGGTTTACAAGAAAGATTTGGAAAAGCAGTATTCAGTACTCACCGAGTACGGAAATGCACATTCACTTGTTCTGTTGTATTGATCATCACCACAATCATCATAATTAGTTACTTCAACGTCGCCCACCACTGTTGTGAACAGTTTCACTAACCATTATTGCACTAACCAATACAAATAAATTTACATTACATTACACTGCACATGTAAATAATAATTGGATTGTTTCACTTGCGACTGGTTTGACCCTAAAGTGGCTACGGACAGGGACCGCGGAGCTAGCAGCGGGCTGGGCTTTAGCCCAACCAACAATTTCTCGGTGCTTTCAAACTTGTATTAGGATTTATAAAGTTTAACGCATTCCCGTTGATTTTAGAAGCCATAAATTTTAAAATTTTTTGGTGCAGCATGCCCCCGGCCTCCTAGAGTACTCCCGCTTGCGGCGCTCGTGCCAGCCCCACCATTTCAAAATGCGCTCCGCAGCCCCTGATGGATGATTTTTAAGACTTACGATTAGGGACCACGATCCTTCGTGTTTGTTGATTTTTTGTATTGGCGAATCAAATCGATTTTCGCTAGGATTTGCTTTGAATTCGCAAAAAGTCAAGTAAGAAAACTGAAAAAACTGTGAGAAGACTACTGTTTGGGGGTTCTCCAGGGTCCAGTTGTTCGAAAGGTTTTAAAAAAATAATGGCCTAACCCGAAGTACGGTTTCTTCAGGGCTCCAAGAAGACCTTCTATTACAATGTTAAAATATTTAACAAAATTTCTGCCAACGTTCGATCAATTCAGCCCTATACAGGGTTTGAATCGTCATTTGGTAGTAGCCTGCGTGCAGGCTCTCCTTGCGGAGAAGTCGCTGAAAGAGGCTGGCGGAGGGAGGGAGGTGGGGTGGGGGTGGGGTGGGGTGGGAAAAGTGGGAAGGGAAAGGAGAGCCTGCACGGAAAGCCCCTCCCCAACCTCCCCCCTCTACCCAAACCCAACCAGCATTTTTCGAGAAGTGTGAAGTGGGCAATCCCTTTCTTCCCATTCCTCTCTCTGCCCGCCTCTCTCAGCGACTCTTTTTTCTTTCCCCAAACTATATCCCTAACCCTAATTTCAGTGCAAAACTCCAGACTTATTCCAGACCTGTTTTCCTCATTTTCCAGACTCAAAATTGCATTGACCTATAACGTTTTAGTGTTCCAATGTTTTAGATAATTATCGAGCCCTTGTAATGTTTTCTCAAAGATAATAACGACAAATGTGGGCGTTGTTTCTGCTACGGAGTAAAGCACGCAAAATGCCCTGCTTTAATGTCCATATTTCCAGACTTTCCAGACATTTTTTGGATCATGAGACGTTTTACAGAGTCTGTCACGAACCCTGTTAATCACCACCTGAAACATCAGACCATCCGTTCGTTAGGCCCTGTGCAGCTAGAGGTCACGTGGTTCAAAATACACCATACTGGAGGGCAAAAGAATGTGCAAGACTCCACTGTAAATGTAAAACAAAGAAAATACACACTTTTCTAGTGAAATATGTTTTGTTTTGGAGTATTGCACATTCTCATGCCCTCCAGTTTGGCGTATTTTGTACCATGTGACTTCCATTTGCACAAGGCCTGTTTGCCTCTCTCTACATCTAAGAGATATTTCATCCCAAACCTATTCTTTCAATAGATATTTAAGTTTGGACATACATGAAAAGGCCGTATAAATAGGGAGCTTTCTTAAGATATTGTGATAATTAAAGTAAGGAACGCAATCACTCTAATCTCCTATTAAGTCATCAACTCAGCTTCTCTGTCCTTCGAATTTCACTATTTGGTAAACTGAATGTTACAGTGTTGAAATGGCGCTCGGCAAAGTCCAGAGCATTCTGTGCAGCAGGCCCAATAAGTGTCTCTTTCCAGCTCGTTTCTTCGACTGCCCTCACTCTCTGTTTGCGAGTGGTTTTGCTTTGAGGCTTGTTTGAAGGGAGCGCACTGATCAGTGTCTGGTCATTGGCATACGTTCTGTAAAACTCCTTAGAAGGCCTGAAATATATAAAAAGGCCAAAGTTTAAGCTCAAGCTAAATAAACTCAAATATCTTTCTCGTACCCAGAACCCACGCGGTTGAACATACACGCTTTTTATTAAAAGGACAAATTTATAAGAACTTTGAGGATCAGATTGGCCAAAATTTAAGAACAGTTTAAGAACAAGCCGAGGCTCAGGCTCGATAGCTAATCGATCTTTCACTTAACAATACAGAATGACTAAAAAATGATTCGCAGTTCGCAGTTTTTCTCTTTTAATCATTGTCATTGCTTCAAATTGCCTGAAAATGACTCAGCGATCCAAGATAAATCCGCAGGGAATACACCCGTCAAGCAATTCGTTTCTTAATACATGTATTGCAATACTTAGGCTGAGTTTTAAACCAAATATAGAAATAAGAACAATTTAAGAACAATCTAAAGCTAAAATCGCCAAAAAATTAAGAACAATGAGCCTCAGCCAAATTTACTGGTTCTTACAAAAAAAAAAGCGTGTAAAGATATGTTGAAGAAAAGTATAAGAAAGACGTAGAAAAAAGATTTGAAGTCCAAAGGTGACCGACAAAAAAAATGCACACTAATAATTACTCCGCATTTTGTTCACTGTCTCCCGACATATTTATTGCAAGCCACATACTTCCTTGCCAAGACGGTTCCCGATCCTTTGCTCGGTGCTCCGTGGGCCACGTGAGCAGCAAGGGTCTTTACCGCTGGATGAAAGTGTGCGCCTGCAAGCGTGGCTAGTTCCCAGACCGTTGTGCAGTTGGCATTACATAGCTCGGGGTCATCCACTTCCGGTCTGAATACACCAGTGCCCAGATTCTCGCTGTCAAATAGGCTCTGAACTTTCGGATGGGCCTGGAGAAAAGGGTACAATTCATTAAATACTGGGTAAGCATAAAGGTAAAAAGTACCTAGGAAATCTTCTGCATCTTTCGCAATCAGAAACCTACAATACTCTATAGTATACTCCAAACACTTCTGAATGGTCAAGGAAGTGTTTCATATAAAACCCTTTCCGGAGGATTCTCAGTCTTGATATTGGTTCAAGCTGTTTACGAATTTTACCACATTCACAAAGTGCTCGAATATAAACAACAAAAAAGACCCAACTCTGCAAAACCATTGTTTTTGTCTATCTCGTATATTCAAAATAATTACACAACAAGCTGAGAGGAGACGTACATCCACGCCCGCAAAAAAGGCGTTAAAACATGACACGCTCGCAGCTCATCTAAAAAACGGCGGGAAACTATGTTTACGAACATTACACTACCCACCCCGGCTCGTCAAGTCCCTTAAGAAACATATACAAACCTGTAACAAGGACTTGGTACAAGAGAGCAGGGCTAGTGAACTGTTGGCCATCGTGTGAACACTTTGTGTTAGCAAACGTTTCATAAACGCCGCAACTCTTTGAATTGGAACCTGTAACAACGAGAAAACTTTTGATTAAAAAAAACGTCTCCTCGGAAGAACACTTACACACAGGAAAAACAAATAACTTCCCCAACCTCACCCTGACAGTACCTGTTTTCTCCTTTTGTAAATCATGGCGTCTAGACACTTGAGGGCGATGGGAACATCATCGTTCGTGTAACCTAAAACACAAGTTACAACATCGTTAGAGGGCTATAGGTACGTCCCAATATCTTAGGATCATTACAAAAAGAAAAAATGGTGAAGGTACTTTAATACCGTAAAACTGAATCTCGCTGACAAGCCACCGTTAAAAAGTCTCCCGTAAAAAAAAAAAAAGAAAAAAAAAGTAAATGAAAAAAAGGTAGTTGTACTTTAACACCGTAGAATCCCGCTGATAAGCCGCCGTTTGTAAGCCTCACGTAAATACGCCTTTTGTTTGTCTGAAACTCAGGTCACCGTTCATAACTAAACCTGCACCGATCACGATACTCCCCGTTTATATTTAAGTTCGTGTGACACCAACATATTCGCCGACATGCTGGATCAATACGATATTTCGAATTCGTTAAAGCAAATTCACAATGTCCACTGAAGCAAGAACGATTCCTCGATGGTTTTCTTTCCTTTGAATAGGCCCTGCGCAGCTAGAGGTCACGTGGTGCAAAAAACGTCACACTGGAACGCAAAAAAATTTGCAAGATCCACTGGGAAATGAAAAACAATGAAAATACATACTTTTTCCAGTGAATTGTGTTTTGTTTTGGAGCCTTGCACATTCTTTTCCCTTCCAGTATGGCGTATTTTGTATCATGTGACTTCTAGCTGCATCAACATTTCCCGGTACTTTACTCCTTATGAAGCCAGTCGGGTTTCGAAATCAGATTTTTTATGTTAGGAAAACACTTACCAGCGTGAAGTTGTAGAAGGGAAACGTACAAAGATGTGTAGAACCCCCTAGGGTCGATATTCAGTGCCTCTCCTGGTGAAACAATTACGATCAATAAGCCAACACCCGTCCGCAACCATTTCTGCTCTTACTTATCCAATAAGGTACGGTAGGAACGACATTGTAACTTGATTCGTTTCGAAGGACAAATCGATACTTTAAGTAACAGTTCATAAAGGAGAGAGAAAGATTATCAAATTTCAAAAAATTGCAGAACTTTACGGATATGCTGCGAGGAAACTGCAACAAAAAAGTACGAACATACGTACTGGAAAAAAAAACACGAAAAAATACGCATTTAACTCAAGCTAAACTTGAGTATACCATAGTATACTCATATAGTATATCATACGGTATTCGACTTTTTTTAGCACGTTTAATTAATTTCCATAAAAAAGTTTGTCATACACCCTGTACAACAAAAAGAAGAAAACACGTTTTCTGCTTGTAGTATCCGGCCACTCACAAACCCAATGGCAAGAGCTCCACTTTTTCGCTTTACTCACCCTCCCCTCCACGCCTTCCCCAAACCCGTCCCCTCCCCTCCCCTCCCCTCCTCTCCACACACGACTTGCTCTAGTATATTCTGATGTAGTGAGCAAGCAACAATCTGAAAATAACAAAACGATTACTTGCGCGGTACGTTTAAATTACAGCGGGATAAGAACTGCAAACCTTGGCCTGACAGTATCTTGAATGCTGTTAGAACACAATTCAACCTGTCTTTGTGTTGTAGATTCTAAAAAAGGGAGAAAAAAGCATTGTGACTAAAACAACTAACAAGAAAAGTACTCCTAAAAATCCCCTGGTACAAAGTCGAACATTTTTTTGTTACATCTTGTTTTGTAGTTGTGCAGGAAGAGGGATCTACTGGTGAACATATGTGCGTATAAACTTGAAGAAATACTCAGTACTCTTTTTTTTCCTTTTTTTAGCAAAGGCAGTGACCCTCAACAGCTACTAAACCTGAAAGTAACGATCCCCCGAAAGTCGTGACCCCACTCCCATAAACGTATTGACATTACAAAAAGACATGACTTCGTGTTAGTGGTACCCCCGAAATAAAGACATTGCTAAAAATAACGACTCCTTTAAAGTTACAGCGATTCCCTGAAATAGGCGACCTCCTGACCCCCCATGAAAACTAATGACGCCACCAAAAGTAACGACTCCCCGAAAGCAGTGAACTCGAAAGGCTGTTTAAAAGTGACACCAACGAGGTTCGTTACTGTCAGAAATCTACAGTATCACGTAAGTCCATATTTGATCTGTTTACCACAATTAGATTATGACAACCTCGTCATGCGAGTAATTGTTACCTGTGACACCACAAGGGTTTGCAGAGCCGACATCAGGTCTGAAAAGAAGTCCACATTGATAAGAAGAGCGTATCTTGCCAGGCCTTCCAGAACAGTGGAGAGCAGTGGCGACTCTTGGCCGTGTTTCAAGATTCGGAAATAAGTCACAAACACTTGGTTCAGCATTTCTGTTTGCTACAAAAGAGGAAATTAGACTTTGCACTGTTCCGTTTATAGGTACAGCAGCTGAAATATAAGTACGTTAGATATTGTATCTGTGCTATAAGCCCGAGTTTGTTCTTCGAGAGATGCACAGGTATGATATCAAACTCAGAACCGGTCAACAGAGTGTCATGAGATTCAGACGATCATTTCATTCTTTGCCAGAAGTACTACCAATAAAAGTTACAATACGTTCTGAACATTTGCATTGGGATTAAACACTTAGCGTATAGCGAATTCAATTGACACTTTTCTTCGTTTTTTACGAAATAAGTGCGAGTTTGACGTAGTAAGATAGGATTGCTGACTGCCACTGACCACGAGGATCTGATCGGGGGTTGAGCTTTCGCCACATCGTCTGTGCACAGGGACGCTAAGCCGTTGGACTGGTCGCCTGAAATGCTATTCAAGGGGACTTAAGAGAAACCACACACTTCTCGAGAAGAGTGGGGTAATCTGGGTGTTTTGGTGACAACCACATGGAAGATTATATCCTTTGAATGTAGAATGAGTTTCTTCTAATAAATTACGTGTTTATAAATTCGCTGTCAAAACGAATCTGGAGTTGCACATGCGCACTTACACTCTAATGCCGCTACAGACTACCCTATTCAAAAATGGCGGCTTTTTTAAGATTCTTTCGGCAGTATTAAAATTAGCCCAACTAGCCTCGTTCTTCAGTACAAAACACAAAAGAATATATTAAACTGAACAAGGATAGTTTGGCCAATTTAAATAGAGACAAAAGAGTGTTAAAACAGCCGCCATTTCTGAATACATCGTAGGGTCTGTGGAGGTGTAAACTTCAAACTCTGCCTTTACAAAAGAACACTTAGTTGTATTTCTCAAGGTTAAGTTGTCTTTCCACTCACCAGTTTGGCTTTTTTCTCCTGGCTCTGTACAGCTTCGGTCTCTTGGAGCTCTTTTTCCAACTTCTTCATTTCTTTTTTCCTCTGTAAAATCGAGATGAAGTCAGACATTGCATGTCCTACAGTTTTTGCTTAAATACTATTTGATATAATAGAGAAGAAATCTCAAGGTAAACTCGCCAAAGAGATTTTTTACATGTATCGTACCTTCAGTACGAGTTGAGTCCGCCAGGATGGCTTTTCACTATGGTTGAAGCATTATTTTAATTATTTCCATTTTTATAGTACACATGCATTTTATTTTATACTCTTTATCTTCAACATCACGTAAAAATTTTATATTTCTGACATCCCATTAAGAACAGCGGATTTATTCATTAAGGGACTACAGGGACTGAAGGGACTAACATCACTGTTATCATCATCATCGTCATCTTCATCATCATCGACAACATCATTACAATCATTATTATCATAATCACCAGCATTATCTCCATCATCTTCATCATTATCATCATCATAATTACCACTATCATCATCATTATTTTTGTCATCATCATCACCATCTTCATCATCATTATCATCAACTTTATTACCATAATCATTATCATTATAATTACTATCATCCTCATCGTCATCACTGTTTTACACTGTGTTGCATTGTACTGATTTATAGACCCTGTGCATAAATGGCGGCTATTTTCATACTCTTTCGTTTGTATTTAAATTGGCCTGACTAGCCTCGTTCTTAAGTCAAAAAATCAAAAGAACATGTTAACCTGAACGAGGCTAGTCAGGCTAATTTAAATACAGACAAAAGAATAGCCGCATTTTTTATGCAGAGGGTCTATATTTTGTCAAATTTTATGGAACTGTATTGTACAATACAGTACATCACAGTTGTGTTTGCCTACAACACGAAATGCGTCGTGTTACATGTAATAAAGTCTAGAACTGTTCATCCAACTCGAAAAAAGGTTGCAGCGCTCCAAATATTGTTTTAAAACCGTACAGGAATTTTGGAAAAACCATACTATATTTGGTGTTCGCCGTTTTGTTTGTTGCTCTCTCATGTTTCAAACCGGGATAATTTTACACGTTTCTGTGGTGTCATTCATGAGCTAAAAGTTGCGAACGTGCAAATAACTGCAGACATGACCTAAGTCTGTTGCATGCGAGAGAAGTAGGTAAAAGTTTGTACTGTGTATTTCGGCCTTTATCTTTCGACAAAAATATGTGGGGAGTCCCATCATGCTTTACGAGAGTTGCTTCACCTATTGTTAGCGTACAAGAATGAAACTTTCTTTAACCACGTGTACCGTATATATACCAACAGTCTGCACCTTGGCCTGGCTTACCTTTCGATCCTTCTTTGACATCTTTCCTTTTAGCATCTTCTCTCTCTTGTTCTTTCCTTTCTTCGTTGATTCCAACTGTTCCTCCTTCTTATTCCTCAGAGACAGCACATCCATTTCGCTGATCTTCAGTGACAAGAAGGTCCCCAACACCTGTCACGATTACGGTTGAAGTTATTATCAAGACACAGAAAATAAGATGTTGAAAGACTGGGGGACCTTTGGTTGTAAAACAAAAATGGTGGCATTGCACTGATCCTCTCAAAACCTGTATTTACATTCACATTTACAAAAGCAGTTTGAGGCATAAAAATGAAACATAAACTGCAGCAAAACGATAAATATTGAATTACGTCTAAACCATGCAAATGAATTTAGAATATCCATTTAATCTCTTTCTTACGGCCTCTGTTCGAATTCTTCACTTACACGCTTTAAATTTCGGAATTTTCTGGCATGAGTTATAACAAACGATGGTAGATTGGTTGCAGTTGGGTGTTTACAGTTGCTTAGAAACTAGGATTTAATCGTTAGTTTTTTTATTCAAGATTTGAACTCTTTACTTTTCATTTGAAAGAAGCTCAGTTTTATGGCCGGGAAAAGACAAAGAAGAACCAGCGTGCAAAATAACGAGCGGATGCTACAGGAAAACGTGAGGGCGCCAAAAAAAACTAGATTGCGATATGTCCTGCCATTTCTATCCAGCTAAAACGCCGGATCATACAGCAAATCCGTAACTGTAAGTCTAAATACAGACAGATAGCGATCAATCAAGCTGATCAATCAGATGCAACTCATCACTTACACAAGGTTGAACAGCATATCCTTTGGCTTTCACAAACTTGGCTATCACTTTCACGGCCTGTCCACAAAGGAGAGCATACAGAATGTGAGTCAATGTACAACAAAATATGGCAGTGTTAAAAAATACGGTAATGTCAAGGGGTCCTCGGCTGTGCAACACTTTTGCTCTCAAATAAACAAATCTTCACTGTTGTCTTAATATTGGCTGTTAAAATTGGCAGTTCTGTTTACAGACCTCACCAAGGATATTTAGTTAGACGATTTCTTGATTACACGTCACAATTTAAAATGGCGGCACACGGCAAGGTCACACTTTACATGTAACTCTGGGAACAGACGCACTGATTATCAACTGCAAATACGGTTCAAGGCAATTTATAATAAATGTTTCTTTGCTAACAAGAGTAAAAAATGCAAAAGCCATCTATAGGCGGGTCTGACCAACATGTCGGAAAACACCAACAAAGTTCACAGACGTGCAAAAAGCAAAAAAACAACAACAAAATATAAGGGTTTTGACACACCAGATTTGCTGTTCTTGTTTTTCTTAATCAACTGTATCAAGTCAACCGCCTAAAATCTTGGTCGAAAAAAGAAAAACGCCTAATATTTTTGCTGAAAATTGAGTTGCGAGACACCATCTTTGGAAATTTGGCCAGCGTTTGTCTCTTGCAACCTCGTACGCATGCGCGGTCGTTATTCCGACATGACGGTCTGACCAATACTTGAACAAAGAAACCCGCTGACCAGCAGCTACTGTAGAAAACCGGCATTTGTGTTCAAAACCTGCATTTCTAATAAGAGTGTTTCAGAGCGTGTTTCAGAGCGTGAATGCTAAAAAAACGGTAAGAAATGCTGAGAAACAAGTAACTGGGTTTTAAGAGCAGGAAATGGCGTTCCGGCAACCCTACATTTCAAGATTTTCCACGGAGCATGATCCGAACCCCCCCCCCCCCAGGCAAGACGCTCGTGTACATAGACGACAGTGACTGACACTTGGGCTGCTAAAACTGAGGGGTCCGTGTGATACGACACAGTGTATACGTAGTTGAGCGTACTCGTCAACTTACATCAAGAGAGATCTCTCCCTCAGTGTCATGCGTGAATAATGTGTCGAACGCGTTGCAACACATCTTGTTTGTCTGGAAGGAAAAGTGTTAGTTGGTGTCAAAGGTGCGAAGTTGCAAAATCGTATCTGTTCTCAGCTCGTAGGAGCGGATTTGTTGGCATATTGGCTAGATAATAACCGCTTCCTCTTTGAATTTGCAAACTTGTAACAAAATACAGAAGGGCCCGGATATCATTTTATACTATATTAGCCACTCCCTTTCCAAAGCTAGTTTTTAGTAAAATGCATGATATGAAACAAAATTTGAGCAGAACACTACATGTACGTCAGTCGATTTTTGTTGTTAGTTATTTTGTCAAACTGACGGGATGTTGTTTCCTCGCAGAATATTGTTCTCAACGTCGCGAAAACAATATTCTGAGGGGGAATTAAATGAATATTTCGATATTATTCTGTTTCACATAGTTTCTTATTTTTAAAACGTACAATTCGGACTTCACATATGTTATTACCATTATGAGACTTAACTACAACGTAAGAAAATACGAAATTTTACATTCATTGATGTTTGTGGACTTCGGTTCAACTGTACTCCAAGTACATTCAAGTAGGAAATAATTAATTACTGAATTTTACAATTTATTGCATACTTATGTCGTGTACATGTAAGAGTAATCTGTCGAAATTACACAATACACGAAGCTTTGAAAGGGCAATTATTTTAAATCGATCAAAGTTGACAAGAAATGGAGCTCTGGTCGTTACTCTACTACAGTAGTATAAGTCATATGAATTTCCGTACACGCATTCTTGCCAAATACGAAAAACCTGGTAACTAAAACTGTTGTTACACAATCAATCAAATAGTTGTTAACCGTAAATTCCACAAACCTCATCCCCAAGGGATTTGTCATTCATCCATGGAACCAGCACCGTCAGGATGTTTGTACAGAAATTAAAGTGTGGTACGGTTGTCATCAGATCACACATGCACTGCACAGACACTGCCGCCATTCTCTGTGTTCGACAACAAAACAAAATGTCAATTGATACGACACTAACGACCAATGACATCAAGCAAAGCAGGAAGTTCATCGCGTCAAACATGCATTGTGTAGACACTGCAGCCATCCTCTGTGTACTACAACCTATCAAAAGTTCAATAACAACAAAACAGATTAATGATACCAACTAACGATCACGTCACATATAAACTACATATCATTATTTCAGAGTTGGCTACAGTATTTACGTGCCAAGGCACACACCTGTAAAGATTGCCTATGGTTGGTGTATCCATTTAATAAAAAGTTTTTGTTTTTCCTATTGTTATCTCTGTGTTGAACCCAGTCTGCAAGTAGAAAAAATGGAAGTTGTCATTAAAACTTTCCACCAACTACAAGTTACAGAAGAGGTAATTATCTGTTAAGGAACAATATACTTGTACATGTACTACACCTTAAATTGTTGTAATAATCCAACCCAAATTGGCCTACATGTACTTCATCATTTCACTATGTCGCAGGCTGTTGAATTACACAAAGTTCCTCTTCTATTTTCCTATGAGGGGAAAGTCTGAATTACCTTGTACAGCCTGCTCACGAAAATGTAGGTACTCCCCTTAGTAATTACCTTGTACAGCCTGCTCAAGAAACTGTAGGTACTTTTGGTAGCAACTCAGTAATCCTTCTTCATATTCTCTCAGTTTCTTGACATCTTTTGAAACCTACAAACCAAACAAAGTGATTTATTTAAAAACTAAAACACACAAGTTGATGATAAGTATTTTTTAAGAAGACAGTGTAAAATATCAATTGTAAAAATAACACCTCTCTCCAATAGACGCCTCTTATCTACTAAACACCCCTCAAAACCCCCTTAATATTAAAATAAATGCCCAGGGTGTTAAACGGATCATTTATGGTATACAATAGTCATGTATTTGTACAACTATAGTTTTTTGGTCACAGCCAGCGAACATATGAGATGACATGATTGTGCATTGATTTTTTACAACCTCTCTCGGCTTCAAAAACAAAAAGAAAGGCTACAAATCATATACCTTCATGTTCTTTTCTACTTCAGTTGGAGGGCGAATGCGATATCTGGGAAGATAGGAAAAGGCAGATGCATTTAAAACCATTTTATAAATACATTTATTTCAAACTAACATACACAGATTTTAATTTCAAGTGTTACAAGGACATCTTATCAGAAACATAAGAATTGGTCCCACAAAACTGTGTACTTGCACTATGTCTTTGATGTCTGGGGATATACACATGAGAATACTTTACAACTTGGAGGTCCCAAACAAAAGTATACTTTAATTAATTATTTGTTTTGGATCATATTGCTGTTTCATCATGAACTTAACACAAAATATTGGCTGAAGTCACAACTTACAGTAGTTTAATGCTAGCAACGAAAATCGAATAATACCCTAAAGTAAGTGACTGCAGACAACCTGTTTATCTACTGTGCAAAAACAATAAAGAATAAAATTTCTAACAATAATAGGTACAATTTCAGAGGAACCACACAGAGTTCTCCAGAGGGGCCAGCAACCAGCCTTTTTCTCTGTATAGTCGACTTTCAGATCACGCTGGATACAAGTTTCTTAAATCATTGAATTCAAAATTTTCTGGGGGGATACATGTATGCCCCAAGACCCTCCCCCCCCCCTTCATCCTAAAACTTGCAGCTTCAGCGCCCTTTCTCCAACTACTTTATGTTTGTCTCCCCTTACTATATCTTGATTGGGAGAACTCTGGTCACACCACTCAAACAACGTATTAAGTTTCTGAATACTATCTAAAGTTAAATAGTTACATGTATCTAATGTGACTGCAGCCAATATACTGTAACAACAGTTAACAAACACTTTTCAAAAGAATTATTGACCATACCCAGGTATAATATCCTTGAATACCATTAGTAAGGACACCATAACAAGCTTCTTAGTTGTGATTCTGACATCCACATCCTTCTCTTCACACAAACTACAAAGCTCCTTTAACATTCCAATCTGGACAGAAACAAGAACAACTTACATCACTTGAGGGAAAGTTATTTTTTGTACATGTGCAAGTGGAGTAAGTGTTCTTTAAAAATTGAAATTAAAATAGAAGTTATCAAAATCAAAATTAAAATTATAATATTGTTAAAATCAAAATCAAAATTATTAACACTAAAATTAAAATAATTTATCAAAACTAAAATTACAATATAAATTTTCAAAACTAAAATTAAAATTATTAAAATTATTGAAGTTACTAATTAAAAGTTTCAATTAAGATTAAGATCTAGATCAAAAACTATAAACACAGAGAAACTAGATCTCACATTCTCCTCAGGATTTTCCACAATGTCACTAGCCAGTGAAGCAATTCTTGATTTTCTCTCCATCAGTTTTTGTTGTCTTGTGGCCAGAAGTTGTACTGTACTTGTAATAATTGTTGCACTTTCACTTTTGTTGTCTCTGTTAATTGTATCCTTCTCATTCCTATCTGCATCGCCTTCCTCCTTTTCATCCTGTTCTGCACGTTCTATTAAATTGGTCAAAAAAATTAAATCACAAATAACAAAAATCAATTATAAAATACCATAAAATTCTCAGGGCCTTTTTGCCAAAGGTTTCTTTGG
>JAOBYE010721579.1:0-10494 GCA_025403585.1 Parazoanthus swiftii
TTTCAGGAAAGTTAATTTACAAGTGACAGCCAAGAAGATTGACTTCTACTTCCCCCTCTTAAGTTAATAAATATGAAGCATTTTATCCTAATACTTTTGTAATTGTCAGTTGTTCTACAAACCCGCAGTTGAAGAGTCTGAGATAATCCTGGGAGAAACTAAAAATTCCGAAGGTATGTAAAAAAGCTCTATAAAGTTTAACATGACGGAGGAAGGTAATTATCTGATTGTGTGGCTTTCGAGAACTAAGCGATTAATTTGTTTGGCATAGCTGAAAACTTTGTAAAATGGTCTCACTTTCTTACGCATCCAACGTTAGTTCAAATTGTTTTGTAAGTTCATGTATATAAAAACTCCTTTTAGCAAGGGGGTCGTTGAAGAAACCGATCTAATGCCATGAATTTCCCCATGAAGTCGTTTTAGTAACGGCCAATTCGCACTTCCACAGGATATATTAAGACATAACTTGGTTTGATATTTACCAAACTCAAAGACACTTGATCCTTGATATTGCCATTTTACCTTACATAGACTTTTGCAGTTAGATATTTGAAAAAGACTCAAGAAAATATGCATTTAATTATGATAGCGGTATCGTTTGGGAAAGAAATTTAAAACTTTTAAAAAAGTATTGCCTATGTTGTATGAAGTGCCAGTTACCTTCTCTTTTGATCAATTAATCGTTTCTGGTTTAATCTAATAACGGTATCGAACTTATTAGCTATTAAAGATACTCCCTTCTCGTTTGGATGCAAACCCTTTGACATCGGACAACTCTTGTCTAGGGAGTGTGGAATTAGAGTTCATTGTCCTTCTCGACAAAAGGTTCCAATGGTCTTATTGACTCTGATGGCTTTGCTTTTGGAGTCTTGACTGTGAATAAGGAAAGAAATTTCCGAAATGCAAATGTTTGTGGATGGTAGTTCATTCTTGGTTTTTGTTTATCATTGTTTGGTATACTTATTTATCCATGATATAAAGCACAAACTTCTCTCATGAACAAAAATTCTCATTTTGGTACTCAATTGTCGTAAATGTTAACTTTTAGTACAGATCATTTTAAAACGTGGTGTTTCAGCCTTCTGAGATTTTTGCCTATTTCATTTACACAAGGAAACAGTGGCTCATACAAATTACGTAGACGAAAATATCTAATAATGTACTCGATCAGTTTCTAGCTAATTTTGTAAAACGATGTTAATCAATGTGGACTCGCTGGCCACTGCTTTAGACACAAAGAGCTGCTTGCTGAAGAACTACAGTAGTTCTTTGGGAGCCTTCTTACGGACGTAGAGGACTAGGGCGACCAAGTGCGACCTTCGTTGATACCGTGAGGAGAGATTTGGGAACTGACAACAAATTTAATTAGAGCTGGAAGTCTGCATGACCAACCAGGAGGACTGGCATGCCAGGCGTGCTGCTCGGCTAAGGCCGCCATGATTGATTGATTGATTGATTGATTGATTGATTGATTGGTTGGTTGGTTGGTTGGTTGGTTGGTTGATTGATTGATTGATTGATTGATTGATTGATTGGTTGGTTGGTTGATGTACTCGCGTTGCGCGTCACTATTTGGTAAACACCACAGGTTTTCATCAAGGGAAATAATCTTCCTGATTTGTGGATTGCAGAATCAAGCAGAATTCAGCTTTCTATCAGTCATCCTCGCCAATTGGTTGTTTTATTTTTTAACCCTAGTGTTATATATACAATTTTAACAATACTTTAGAGTGGCAAATAAACTGATTACTGAAGTCGGTCAATATTTAAATCAACAACAACGCAAACTCATTTGTTTTCATACGACAAGGTCTGAAAAGTACTTGCAAGTTTCATTGTCAAAGGACGAAGAAATAGTTTAATGAAGTCCGTTGAGACGTGAGATAAGGAAGGGGAACAGAGAGTTTGTGGTCAAAATAGTTATACTCCATTTCGTTTGATTCAGTATCAGAAGAGGACGTTTCGATGATTCCGCGGTCGATTGGCAAACTATTGTTGATGAATTGCCTTTTCCAAAACGGACTGTCAACAGTAATATAGCAACTTTAACATCAAACCAGTTTTCGTTTGTCCGAGTGAGAAGCAGAATAAGATGGAAATGCGCATTACAAGTAAGACGGGTATGCGTACCCTGGCACATTTGGTGCGCGTGAACATGTCGTTTTGCAGCGCGCGGCATGCGCAGGTGCAGATCATTTTGGTCTGCGCAGGCGCAGGTCATTTCGGTCTGCGCAGGCGCATATTAATTTGGTCTGCGCATGCGCATATCATTTTGGTCTGCGTAGGCGCATATCATTTTGGTCTGCGCAGGCGCGTATCATTTTGGTCTGTGCAGGCGCATATCCATTTGTTCTGCGCAGGCGCATATTATTTTAGACTGCGCAGGCGTAGGTAGTTTTGGTCTGCGCAGGCGCATATCATTTTGTTTGCGCAGGCGCATAAAAATTTGGTCTGCGCAAGCGCAGGCTCTTTTGGTCTGCGCAGGCGCATTTTATTTTGGTCTGCGCAGGCGCATAAAAATTTGGTCGGCGCAAGCGCAGGTCATATAGGTCTGCGCAGGCGCATATCATGCATATCATTCTGGTCTGAGCAGGCCATTTCGGTCTGTATTTACACGCATCTCGTAATGCTTCTCACCGAGAATCGAGAAAATGTTTCATGTTTGAGAAAACTTTTCAGTTGGCGCAAGTAACAAAACATACGTCGCGAAATTAGTTTCAGAAAAGTGTTTTCTTCTATATTCTCTTGCAAGTTTATAAGAAGCCAGGTTTGAGGACATCCATCAGATTCGTGGGTTCATCACTTGTTGGCCGAACGACTAGTTTTCTTCACACGCCTTTGCTTTCCTTGGCTTGAACGGTTTCTGTAGTTAAAAGATGAACAATTAATCAAGGAACAACTGAAGATTTAGGCGTCATTTGAAAATGTACAACTGCTTAATCTAAATGTGTTTTAACAATGAAAATATCACAAAGTGAGTAAGCACCTACAGAAACTGCATCCACAAAATGTATTCTTAAAGACGCACACTTTGTCCTTCTTCCCGTAAGACCAGTAACTTCTTACAATTTCGAACTAACCTTTTTCATGTGCAGATAAAAGTAGACAATGGCTTAGCTTTGAATCTTCATCCATACTCGAAACTCTGGCTTGGAGAAAGCGAGGTCGTTTTTCTCGGCTCTGTCGGCAACGGTTGTAGTCCTTCTTCGCTGATATTAAGATTGGTTTTCTTTTGTTTCTATGCATGCGCAGTCATTTCTCCGATTCGTTTTCCACCAATCACCTTTCACTTATTACGCATACGTATAGCTGCGAATTCATGCTGCAGTCGAACAATGCAGACTCGATCTAACAATGGTAAACACTTTTCATTTCTGCGTTAGCAAAACATTCCTCAATTGAATAGAGCAAATGTTTAGATACAGATTAGATTTCGTACATATTTCTATGATTTGTTATGTGAGATGCTTACCATTGCAAATCAGTATGTTGTTTGTTTTTACAGTCTCATCAAACATCTCATCCCAACTGTCATTAATATTCAGTGCAATGAAATGAATTGTTCAGTGGTAGCACAATTTTACACGCATGCAGTGTAAGTAAACCAGCATTACCATGCTATTTCGAGAAGTATGTGGTTTGAATCACCAAATTATATAGATACTTGCACTACAGCAACTACATTAACGCAGATCTAGAAATTTCAACCCTTATTTGCACGGATCTCGTAATCTCTTTCTTTCTTTCACACGCAGTTGTTTTTACTGGCCGGTCATGAGCCATGTGCAGGCGGAACTAAGCACGGAAACAGAAGTCGAACGTAGCTTTTCGAAGCAGTAAGACAACATGTACAAAACATGCAGTCAATAACATTAGCGCACACACAGACACGACATAAGTGTTTGAAAAACGAGTTACCGGCATTAGTTCTTCTTAATAAACACAGTCTCGATAGTCCGTTTCGTTAATAAAGGCACGTAATCCATTTTTAGTTTGAACGGTTAGTTCATTTATTCGACGAAAAAATCATCGCTACCCCACCCAGTAAGGAAGATCGAGACTACAAAAGGCGAACAGTCCCTTCCCCCTCAGTAAATACTTTGTAGCATCTGGCTTTGCCGAAGAGGTTCACCGTTTATAGCCTCTTGGTTAAAATGCCTCATGGGGAATGAGTTCCTTTTGTATGCCATTGTTCGAAAAAATCAAACCCGAAGTTGATACGCCCTTGGCAGAGGTCGATCATCTTGTCAGACATTTGCCGAGTTCTTGAGGCGTCGCTTTATCAGTCAAGTTGTTTGTTCCAATATAACGAATTAGTTTGTCAGGTTTGGCACGTACCGTTGGATTAATGAAATCATTCGTTTCTTCTGAGGTTGCTTAACGGAAAGTTTTGGCACCGGTTATCTATTCTCCAACTTTCAAATTTACTGAGGGTTGAGCCGCTGAAAATGACAGTGCGGTGCAATTTTGGGCGACTGCTGTAGTCAACTGCATTAGCACTTTGGATGTGTTTTGAATCCGTTATTGTTGTTTTGGTCGTTTTTTTGTAGCTAACGCTGACTTTCGCTAGTTTTCTTAGATATTTTCTTTTTCTTATTTTTCACTTGTTGGAACTCGTTGTCACTGTCCTTTCAAAGTCCTTTCCGGTTACAGAAATCTCGCCAGGTTGGACAAATGTGGCTGTTCACACAAATACACGCTTTTTTTATAAGAACAACTTTATAAGAACAACGGGACTCGGATTGGTCAAAATTTAAGAACAATTTAAGAACAAGCTGAGGCTCGGGCTCGAGAGCTAGTTTATTTTTATAATTCAACTCGTCCCGGACAAATAACTCAGTGAGTCCATGATAAATCCGCGTGGATACTCTACTGTAATTGATCGAAACTAAACCCACCAAGCAATTCATTTCCCAATACATGTATTCTAATAGCTTAGGCTTAATTTTTGTTCGATTTAATTGCATGTAGAAATTAAGAACAAACTAAAAACAATTTGAGGCTCAAGTCGCCAAAAAATTAAGAACAACGAGGCTCGGAAAAATTTACTGGTTCTTATAAAAAAAGCGTGTATATAACCTCATGGAGATCACGTCCTATAGGATAAAAAAACAATCCTCGGAAATCCTAACGGTTGTGGTTTATCTAAAACGGGCACCTTAACTAGTATATGTAATTGCATGGGCCCTCGGGCAATTAAGGATTAATTTCACTTGCATTTTCAAAGTTTTCCAAAAATGCCAGAGTCGCGAAGCGACGAGGGCAATTTGGAAAACTTCGAAAACAAACAACAACAATACGTTCATTTGCACTTTGATTTACAATACTTTTTGTAATAATACACTCAAAATCCTTAATCATAAGTGAAGGCCACCTGTAGTAACCATAAGGGCTAGTTGAAAACAGGTGGCCTTTATAGAGAAAATATTACAAAGATTAGTGGTCAGAATTCCGACGGTGATATAGTACTACAGAACTATAAATGCAAGTGAAATTAATCCTTAATTGCCCGAGGGCAAATTGCGATTATTTCTTTATCACATAAAGGGCAAAATTGTCGAGGGAATCGCATTCACGCGCGTTGTTTTTCTACCAAGAAGCCCGTTAATGCCCCAACAAATTAACCAATCAGAATCAAGTAATCAGGCCCTTATGATTACCAAAAGTGCCCTCGTGATTAAGAAAAAATGCCCTCTGTCTCAGCCAATCAGCACTCAGTAATTTTGCCCCATACGTGATAAGAACACGTGAGCGTTAAGTTATTTTGCTGTACCATAATCTGACCGTTTGTCTAATTAACAAGCTTTTGCTGTTGGAACACGCGGATACACACTTTAATTTGTCATCTAAAGAAATAGATGTTGGCTCAAAGCATAAAAACGGAAATAAACAGGAATCGAATGCATTAATTAAATGCATACCTATAAAAAAGTGCGAGCGTTCAATAAACTGATCCTAAAAACTCATCTCTGGATAAAGATCTAACTAGACCCAAAAATAAGGTCTAACATTGCTGCTAACCTAGTAAAGGTGAGTCTTAGTATATTAGTAAAAGCAGAAGATACCCTAGTCTAATTAAGTACAATTGAAGCTAAGTTTTCCAAGTGCCCTGTACGTTCGCAGTGGGTTTGTCTTACGGAAATATACCCAATAACCCCCGGTATAGCCAGTGCGTGTAGGACATGACCATGTGCACACTGGTTCAGAAACATGAGTTGGTTTAGTGTTTTATCTATTCCAACAAGGAGTGGTACATTGTTCCTGACGAAGATGTTACTCTTTTACTGGCTCTACTGTTTCCTTGGAAAAATTAGTTTTATCTAGAGCTCTAGAAGGTTTTCATCATTATTAATTGTTTACTCTTATTATTGTTATATTATTTTGAGCGTTATCCGTCCATCTTGGACATAAGTGTAATCTGTAATGTCACTCCAAACTAAATGGACAATAAATTAGGATAAAACTAAATCAAAATATTGTTAGTGTAGATAAGTAATCTATTGTTTCGTTTTTCGTATCTGTTACAAAGAACTGGTTGATGTGCTGACGAAAACTCTACTGTTATCTTCCAATACGCAGAAATCGAGATTTTTTCTGCCTACAGCTCACGCACACGTCTCTATAATGCTGCCGCCTCGTAAACTCGGCCTCTTGGCCTCGGCTGCTCATTGGCAATAAGAGATAGAGTTAGAGATGAAAAGTGAAATTAAGTAATTTTTTAACGGGGTACAGCAGTAAGTTTTAATCAAATTTTTCGTAAATGCTTTAATTTTCAATCAAATATTAAGGCGTCTCTGTTATTATTATTTTCAGAGGCAGACTTGCTAAGATGAAGTCCCTTGCTGTGATCCTTGTTTTTGCGGCTTTCTTCATATGCTCAGGTAAGTATTGTATTGTTCTATATTTAATTCAATTGTGCGGGATGAAACATGTTATACACTGAAGTTCCCCCAATTAACAAAATCTTTTTTGCAGAGTGTCTCAAAAATCCGTTAAAAGATGGAGCAAAGGCCAATTCCTTTTTGTCTAACCAGCGATCAAAACGATCCTTGGAACACGAATGCTGTGTAGAGGGCTGCGATATTGAGGAGGTCCACGAAGTGACAGGAGGAAGTTACAGCAAAGCAGTAAGTTTGATTAAGGTGGAATAACACTGCTAATATCATAGGTGACAAATTACTTCTTAATTTTGGCGCGAAATTTCAGCGTTAATTTATAATTTCATATGTGAAATTACAGTGTTTTTTTTGCTGACAACTCATTTGGAAACTGGTTGCCATTGAAAAACGTTGAATAAAAACAAAAATTTAACACAGAAAAGTGTCTAATAAGTTTTCGGAAATTACAGAGTGGTACCTATAACGCTTAGTTTTTAGAGAGGTTTAAATACTACGTGTGATTTTTCTGCCTGCCCACCTCCCCCCTATCAGTGTAAAAAATCCACCGGCTATTTTGAGCGTAATTTGTCACCCATGATATTAAAAGGTAACCAAATGGCAGACTTTTGACAAGACGCGCGTAAAATTATTTCCTAATTTCACTCGTCACCATTTGATTACCCATACTAATAAAGTTACCGTTAACAGTATTGGCGGCATGATGCAATACCTTGTACTGTGTGTTATTTAATGCTGACCCCACTTGTAATTCAGCTAATTCATTACTAACTGCAAAAAGTAAAAATAAACCTATCTATTGAGACCTGCTTTTGTTTCTCGGCTAGTCCAGTTCTGGCCCCGTTTTTTCCCCGCTCTTCGCTGCGCTCCGGGGAACTAGGCCCCACGCGAAGAAAACTGGACTAGGGAAAAGTGTAACTAAAAATAGAATGGTGACGCCATCCCGATTGGCGTCTAACCCGGCGCCCATCTCCCCGATCCTGAACTGTCATTCAACTATTACTGTAGTACAATGGGATATAAACCAGCCTCCAGTGTTTGCAATGGTTAATTACCTGCCAATAACTGATAGCTTTTGATGTTATTAGTACAACAGGTTGCCGACTCATACGTAATTTACAATAACAGTTTTTATGCTTTTGTTCTCAATCACATCCATAAATGGAAATAATTGTATTTTATTTTGGTTCAGAAACATGCTTTCCAGGGCTGAGCTCTGTTTGCTGGGAATAAGGGCTGGTGAAGAGATAACCCAAATAAAACACAGAGTTGGCGTATTTTGGCCGCTCACTAATCCAGTGAGTGGCCGCTTTATTATGACAACAATACATTTGTTCTGCATAAAAGCTTGTGATCTAGAACTGTTCCCAGCAGAGTGAGGGAATAACCGCCTAAAATGGAGCCAAGCCGTTGGGGGTGCTATGGGGAGGTGGAGGGTTGAAACGCGTGAAAGCTTCTCTCTCGATAGAGTAAAAGAGGATGCTGAAGTGAATCCCTCCTGTTATATACCCCCAAATGAAGGTCCCGGATGGGCGGAGAGGTACGAGCCCGCTGTGGGCCTGGAAACCAGTTCGCGTCACACAGCGCATAAATTCAATTATTTTTCTATGCGGAAAATGAATTTCCTTTTTATTTAACTTGTGTTTTAGAAAGAGAGACGCCGACGTATGTTTCTCCATGAATGCCATTAACTTTTGGAGTTCCAGATAGGTAAGTCTTTTTTACTTGAATATATCTATTATTCTTGGGTTTCATATGAAGTCATGGCCGCCATGTTGGCACCCTTTTACAATGGAGTTGTATTTAGTTTCTTTCTTTGGAGACGCCAACATGGCCGCCATGTCCTTAATTTCTCATTTGAATCCCCGGGGGTTGAGTGAAACCCAGCAATTAAAGTGTCCTGTATTATTTCATTGTTACGTTTCCAAGCTTTGAATAAAATAAGCGAGGATTGGCGTTTTTAGATAAGATAAGGTAAGACGTCTTTATTTAAACAGGGTAATCACTTCAGTCTAATAAAAGACTGTTGTCAACGTGATCCCTGTGTCTACAAAATATTAAACTCTGCGTTACATAATATTTAAAGGCAACAGAAACTTAATTTTAAAAAACTCTAAAAATTATCAATGTTAAAAAGGTGTGAAATTGAAAACACTGAAATATTATATAAAAATTACTATGAACAATACCTCCATTATAGTAAAAAGATTCCTTGGCGGCCTCTGTTCTTAGTCTCGCGGCACTCTTAGTTAATTACTTTGTCTTGTTTTTCGACTAACTACTTTGTGGTTAAATTTAAAAGTATTTTGTAGAAACTGTAGGACTTAGCTTGCTTAAAATATTTCTGAACTAAATTGCAAGTATGTGTCTCTCTCCTCTCAGTCAGTGGCTGTCATTTCAACTTAATCACAGAGAAATCATTGTCCCAAGAGCGTATGCGAAAAAAAACAAGTTCACATTTGGATGGTTTAATTTTTGGCTGATGCTTTCTATCGATAAGATTACATTGCTTGGGTTCGACAGTACACAAAGAACAACTTAACTCAGATCTATGACTCCTGAAAAATATTAAATGTTTTTGCTAAGGAGAATTAGATTTTTTCTCATTTTTAGTATAGTGCCGTATCAATTATTCTGGATTTTCATTACTCCATTTTCTATGTAATTCATTCCAACAGTTACTAAAAGAGGCTTAGTAGTTTAAAAAATTTCGAGCGCTGTTCAAACTGCGAGATGAACTTTGAGCTAAATTAGCTACTGTCCGCAAAATATATTGCTTTGAAGGGCAGGGTTATCAGAAAGAAGTTTCAAAAGGTAATGCTGCAACATCGGAAACAGTATATAATGTTTTTAGTATGGCAAATTTCTCCAACGTTTCAATTTCTGTTTGAGCATTACACAATTTCAAAGTAAAGTTGCCATACGAACCGGGTGAACGGACTAGGCGCGCAAGGCACGCTGGACTGATTCTGGCATATGGCACCATCCCACAACTCCTTGCGCGCGCGGTTGCTTTTCCAAAATGGCGTCCAAAATTCGTGTGTTTTTTGCCCGAAATGCTTTCTGGGATGGTGCCATATGCCAAATCGAGGCGGCGCGCTCTGACTGGCTTACTGAGGTAACGTGAGAAACTGCCGATCGTCTGGAATGCAAGACTTGTTTAGGTCATAGTTTATAGAGCGAAATGGTTATGTAACTCGGCCAGTTTCTTTGTTATAGGTTTTTCTTCTCTATCTCTTATGTTAATTGACCTTGACGGTGCACAAAACACACAAGGTATTGAAATGCATATGAACAACCAACCAGTAAAAATATCTGAGCTCACACATTGAACAAAGCAATATGCACTGGCACTGTTCGTTCAACCTCAGCTAAGACAAGGCAGCTTTGTACACTCCTTTTGAGCTTTGCAACCATATAGTTCTATCAACTGTATTTAGCTTTTAGACTTTATCCTAAGTTTACTAAAATTGTAGCTAGAAATGGGACGATACTAAAACCCAGAACGGGGAACAGAGAACGGGAAACGGTCAATATGAGTTGGGGAACGGTCAATATGAGTTGGGGAACGGTCAATATGAGTTGGGGAACGGTCAAT
>JAOBYE010721590.1:0-10493 GCA_025403585.1 Parazoanthus swiftii
TTCTGTTTCCAAAGACGACGACGTAAAGAAGGCCAGCTGGTTGCATTCCAACGTGAAGTTATTTTACTCTGTAATTAGTTCATTGTTTCGTAACGTTCTCGTTGACGTTCCCGTCCTCGCTGCTTAAGCTCTCTATTGGCGATACGGTGCATACTTACACTCTTACTCCACAACACTTACTTCAATTATGGGTGGCGAGTTGCCGTCTCAACGTGCTCGACGTCTGGTTAGCGTCAGGCATATTGACTTCATTTAAATCCCATAACTAAAGCATATTTTCCAATATACGAGTAGAAGAATGCAAAGGATCGATAAATATCGCCCTTCACCACTGGTGAACCCAGTCTGACGTTAGTTAGACTGGGTGAAGCCAGTCGTGGGTTCTTTTACCGAGGTTGACCTTAAAATACTATAATATTAAGGTTTCTATTTGGACTGCCTTATCATCAGTATTTAGCTTCAATAATATTAATATTTATATTTGTACCAAAGTTTTGTTTGTTTTGTAAATTGTACAAAAAGATAACAACACAGTACTGATGATTATGAATAACTGATTATAAACAGAACTTGAACTTGACAACCCCTTTAGAAATATGGCTGTTTTCATTTTGAAATTAAGGAAAGAGAAAGGACTTCCCTTATCCAAATGTACAAACACACGCATTTACAAGCAGCTGGTTTCAAACTTATTTATTTTCCAGTTGCAGCTAAACTGACAATGACACACACAAGATGACACAGCAGACACTAAGAAAACACAGTCATGCTGACAGGTTATTTACAATTACTGGCAATTTCCTTTTTCAAATATTTTGTAACACCAGAAAAGAAAACTTACAAGTTTTCTAATATTAGTGTCAACCACTTCAATACAATTAATGTAAAGCAGACTTTTTTAAAATCTGTTATGAATCCTTTGTTTTTTTATAATCCTTCTTCAGATTCTTAAAATTATATTACAACTACTAACTAAAAATAGTTTTGCCACTTCTTAAAATACATTTGCATACCAAAAGTGAATGTGCAATGTCAGACATTCCAATCCTTTTCACAACAAATGCTTGTCATACTGCACTGAAATCTGACTGATATATTTAACAGGTTCCCAACATCTCAAGTTTCCTTTGACCTCCCAGTGAACATATCATAACACTACATAATACTATACACATTTTCAAAACAACAGATTATTTACATACCAAAAGGGATTTCAAAACCACGCTGTCAATTGTGCAGCTTGCACAAATTACACTTTCAGATAAATACCACAAAACTACAAAATATTTTATTGTCCTTTGGTGAAAATTAAAGAATTTACTTGGTTTTACTCCAACTACTTACAATACATCAAAAAAGTATTGATTTATACAGTATAACATAGACACAACCCCAGGTAGAAATGGCAGAACTGAATTCATTATGCACCAAAGTTTACTCAAAACAACTATTTGCTTTCAAACTTGTCAAAACAGTTATAGTATTTGCATTCAGATAAATTAAACTTTCCGAGTTATAAATAAGTTGAAAATGTCTCAACCACATCAAAACATAATTTCTTTTTTTACAAAACAAACAAACAAATAAAATGTCACCAATGCTTGTAGCACTGTAAACACAGCTTTTAACCTCTTGATCCATGCCGAATCTTGCTCACAGAAAGTCAAAGTCCACAGCAAATCTTTGAATTTTCACTACAAGCAGGACTTTGCTCCTCAGAATCTGTTCTACATGTTCAGCAGCTTGGTGATTAACAATATTGTAGTATTAAACTACCAAAGCAAAAATTCAAGCTTCTTAAATCTTTCACTTCATGACCGTATTTAGTCCTGCTGAATCAATTCTATAGAGACCATCTTGAGTATGAACAACTTCTTTCCTTCAGGTTTTGAAACCAGTTTTTTTGTAGCTATTTTTGCCTTTGTTTTCCAGATGAATTTCTCAATCTTTAATTGGAACAAATGAATCATTGCAAAATGATGTAATATAAAAAGCTGCTAAATAAATTAGTGGTTACACAATACATAAAAATTGTGTTACCTAGTAGTCTTTCATATGCTAATACTTTATAATGGAAATGGAAATATTACTGTTGAAAGTTGAAATGTTTGAAATTTGAGCTTTACTGTCAATGAATGGAGAGCTGTTTTTAGAAAACTTTTTTCAGCATGCATACAGACATACACTTGTGCTTCAGATATTCTTAATTTTCAAGATTGTAGTTCCCTAAATATCAAGCTGAGAACTCTTGAATTTCAGTGCACAGAATCAATCTACATGCATTAAATCACTTAATATATAATACCCAGTGACTGCACACTTATGCAACTTGAATGAGCGGCCTTCCTCTGCCTACTCCATGGAACCCTCTTGTACCATCAGGACCCCTTGGCAACCGATTTACCCCCTCTAGTTGTACCATTCGATGACGGACTCCCTCTGATGCAAGAGGGCTGGTGTTGGGGTTGTGATTGGCATTGGGAGATGCGATTTTGCGGCGCTGTGACCAAGGGCTGTTTGGTGCACTATTACTTTCTTTCTTAGGCGAAGTGGTGTCACCATGGTTACGTCGCCGCTGCTGTTCAGGACTACTAGAGGGGCTTGCTCGAGGCTCTGGTGACTCAGCTCGCCAGTTATCAATTATTTTTCTTGCAGGCCGTGGGCTAGTATGGGGACTTGCGCGAGGACTGCCAGCAGGAGACTGTCTGTCGGGGGTCCCATTAGGACTGTTGTATCTGCGGCGGCAGCTACTGAATGGCGAGTAGGAGGAGTCACTATCTGAGGCGCAAGAACTGTTAGAACTGTTCTCACCAGAACCATTCATCAGATCCTGAATTCGCTTGTTCTTTTTGTTTCTCCGTTTTTTCTTTTTCTTCTCTTCATGTTCGTCTTCAGAGTCTCTCCCACCGTCACTTTGACCTTCACCTTTCATTTTCAACTTCTTTTCTTTTTTTCCTGGCTGGAAGCCCAACTCCACAACCTTCATTCCCCCCTCCTTGGTCAATTCGCCACATGCTCTCGCGGCAGCTGCCATCGTCTCAAACTCAACAACAGCACACACTTCGGTTTCAAGCTCCGGATGTCTTCCAAAGTGAACTTTCAGATCAACAGGGACGGGTTTTCCCGGACGTAGAATGCGGATTAACACAATTTCACCACATTTTGTAAAGGATTCACTCACTTTTTCGAAGCTTGGGTCTTTGAGATTGGTGGCGACAACAGTTCGGCCTGGGTTCCGCTCCAACAGTTCTTTCGGTAGTGGAACATTTCTTCGAACTTTCGTAAGTTCGTCGTTCATAGAAAGGGTTTTCGAAACCTTCAATGCCTCCGCCACAACTCTGTAATCTTTAGTGAGCGACCTAACTTTTTTGAAAGAGGTTATAAGTTTGAGATTAACGTAGCCCTCTTTGTTTCGTCGAACGTGCTTCAAAAGGAAGGCATCTTTGGACAAAGACTCAACACTCAAATAATGCTCAACCTGTTCGACGATTTTCTGTTTCAGCTCTTCGCTTGGCGGCAAATAGGACTCTTCACTCGGCTTTGACTCGTTTTCAGAATGTGAATTGTCTGTGTGCGAGCCGTGACCGCGGAATTTTCGCCTCTGTTCAGCCTCATCTTCCGAGTGCGAAGAGACTGCGTCTTGATACTCGTCATCAGAATTGTCGCCAACTTCCTCGCCATTAACTAAAACTTTCGGCGACTTTTCGGTCGCTAGTTTCTTTGGCTCCAGTTGCGAACAGTTACTCTGAACTTCAGCCATCTCTCCTAAGAAAATATACCTTCAAAAGCAGATGACCGACTTTTCTATCTCTCCTAAAAGCACACACCACAAAAACTTCTCGCCAGACTGACGTTCTGTCAACCACCGCGCCATATTTATATGACTCACGTGGTTCGAATGCATGGTGACGAAATGGAAACTTAGTTTACGTCACGTATTGTGTTCGCCCACTTCCGGTACAGCAGGGCTTTCCCTCGAGTTCTTCTAGATCCTCGGATCGGGAAGGTTTATTTGAAGCTCATCTGATACCTTACGTCTTTGAGACCCTGTGTTTTAGTTTAAACTAATATTAAACTGTCTTTTAGCGAGATGGTAAATGAAACAGAAATTGCGGGAAGAAACTAGAATCAGTCAGGATCTGATGAAATAGGTCACGGGGTAGTCAGGCGTCAGGCTCGAGACATTTGACAGCGTGACAGTTATCATGAACGAAAAGCACAACGCTATATTCGACACGTACAAAAAATCCACGTCAATTTGGTCTTGTTGTCATGGGCAAAGGGCAGTGAAAGACGATCTTATTATCCAACGCTCGTAAAAAGTGTAAAACTAACTCGAAATGACAGAATGCCACCGATATAAAATAAGAAATTTAAAATTTTACGTTGACAAATGAAAAATTACGAAATGTTCAAATTTTAAAAATACAAGTAAGTGTAATAAAAATAGCGTTTACTTCTTGACCGAGTTCATGAAGGATGTTTATTTTTTGCATAATTCGCCAGCGGGGAAAACGTGTTTCAACTCATAATCTATTTCGATATGATACCATCATTATTATTTGGTGTAGTTTCGTGTTCTAATAAACTATTTTTTCTAACGAAACAAAAACAAACTTAAATAACCGAAAATATAACTAAAATCACTGAATATAGTTCTCTTCGCGGAAGCTTATACAAAGTAGGTGAAGTGCGGATATACGTTACACGAGGTTTTTCGCTTAGAGGTAAACAATAATATTTCCTCATTTTGAAAAATCCCAACCAACTAATATTTATTTGTGAATCATTCAAGCTTATGCAACTTACAACTGTACATTACATATCAGAACATCTTATAATTTGGCATACGGGTATGATGTAAAATGTTTACCAAATAGGTTCGAGAGTAGTTATTACTGGTTAAAAATTCCCATTTATTAGTAACAAGATTTTCTTCATGTCTTCCGCAGTATCTGAAACAGTTGTGACCACTGAGAACGCGACTGTATACAAAATAACTTCCAGGAAATTAACTGCTTTCTACCAAAGTTCCGTTTAATCAGAAACTAAATAAAAATCTACCTTACTTCACTTCAGAGGCACGTGTAAGTATGCTATAAGCACAGATGTTCACAACATCCAACGCCTTCAACTTCCGTTTCCCCCTTGAAGCTTTTGGCCACTGCTTTTAAAAATCTTTAAAACAGACAAACATTCGGATCCACTCTGTTATTCAATTTGCTTTCAGTCTGTCAGTAAGCTATCAGAATTCCGAAAAAATAGCTATGAATTTTCTGCCGCCACAAACTCTGAATCGAGACCGGAAGGCGGAAGAAGATCTCATAGGTCAGTGAAGAGCGTACTTCCCCCGCGTACTGGATAATAATATTTACCGCATGTTTTTATATAATGAACAAACAAAAAATTATACCCTATAATCTGGGTAATCTTAAATGGCTGCGTCAATCTGTGTAGGCGTATATTTTTATAATTAATTTTAGCGGTGCAAACAAAAAATGTTAGTTGTTTCGCATGCATTATATTCTCTTTTTGTACAAGAACGTCTAATTTTGGTGTTCGATCTTTAATACCTAGCTGGAAGTGGAAATGAGCATGTGTACAAAACACAAGATTTTAGCTGCACTCTTTTCCATAAGAACAATTTTCTAAGAACACGAGCCTAGATTTTGCCCAAAGTTTAAAAACAAGCTAAGTATGGAACGAACTGAGGCTGACTTTCTCCAAACTCTTAACGTCATTTCTAGGAAAATTCCTTCCTACAACTTTTTCAGACTGAACTACAAAGTAAAACACACAATTTCAAATAATTAACCAATACATGAAGCGTAAAAAATGATTCAGAAAAAGATAACTGAAAGTGTAAAAAGGTCACTTTTGTCTGTCCCTGATCCTTCTTATTAAACAATAAACCACCTATTCTTTGAAGATTCTTTGTACCTGAAACGTAATCGGTATGTCAAAGCCGTTTGACTTGTCGTTCTTCTGGATTAAGAACTGATTAAGAACATTTCAGCCTGAAAACTGACGAAAATTTAAAAGCAGCCAGACTCAGAATTTACTGGTTCTTACAAAAAAAAGAGTGTAGATGGTCTCGGTAAAGAAAAAAATAAGAGAGAAAAAAATTATTATTTCCATGAATTTGTACTGTATCCGAAAAAAGTTCTTCTCCTCAGTCTCAGGTTTGTTCTTAAGCATGTTCTTAAATTTTGGGGCAAATCTCAGCTTCAATGTTCTTATAAAAAGGTTCTTATAAAAAAGTGTAATCATCTAGTTAGAAGGAAAGGATGAATAACAAAAGCACCATTCAAAGTTTCGAAGATTTTAAAACTATTGGCCAACCTAAAGTTTTAAAGTGAGGCTAACCGTAGTGAAACGTACACAAACACTCTTTCAGAAAATTTATTTTTTTTTATACAGTTTGGTATTAAACAAAGTGAAGGTGATAACTGTTCTTGTGACGTGTGACAAATTCAAAAAGGTTATGTTACGTCAGTAATTATCAGTAATACAAGCGAAAACTGGCATTAAAACAATAAATGTAATGGCCTCTTATCTTACGGATGTAATTTGGACGTGTCAAATAATTTGGCTTATCTGCGCACAAAGGAGAGGTCTTTCAATCAGTGTAATTTATTTTGTTTTAGTCAGTTCAGTCCTCATGCAGAGACTGAATTACAATGAACGATGCTCACTTTGACAAAAGATTCATAATTTTTCAAACAGCTTTAAAGTTTTGTAATCAGTAAGGAAAGATACAGTTACTAGGATACGTTTTTGTTCCAATACTTTTAGACATTTTAAATAACAATTAATTTTAGCGAGCGTCACCACCAATTCCTGCATTATTAAAAATATACAGGTCGATCGATAATATATCGATTGTAAATTTAAAAATTGATTTCAGTACAAAGTCACAACTTTTTTAAATATGAAGTTCGAAATATTATTTTTTGAAACATGCATGCACAACATGATATTTTGAATATCGGGCCAGTCCGGTATTGCATCATAGCAATAACATCGCTTTTATCTAAATTAACTAAACACGTAACTGAACAGATGCAGACTACCCACGCAATCAAGTACATAAAAGCTGGCTTCAATAACATAAAATCTACACAGATATTCAATTAACAAGAAATAAAGCTGTTTTGAACAGTTGGACCTTCCTTTGCAAACCAAATGTCTGCGCGCACACCCGGCTCTTTTGGATCCCGCGGCGCGGCGTGCGCTATGCGCGGGAAGCTGAGTATAACCAGGTATTAAACTGGGTACTTTCACGCCAATATCTGAGCCGTCGTGCGAATGAACATAAGCCTCCGGCTCGAGAGAATGGGTGACGACTCCCGGCGCAAAGAGGTAAATAAAATTTAAAAGTAAAAACTTTAAAAAATACAAAACTTAATTTAAAACAAGCCAAAATATTGTATGGAGCAAGCTCCAACAGTAAAACGGAATCAACACTGAACCGTCAGTCCATGTATAGTATTAGTAGCAAAACTCTACATTTACAGTTGTAACTATGACAATGTACTAGGTATATCAAAACTTTCAAACATTTTAACATTGTTGAAGGAAAAAAATTAGCATAGAAAAATATAGTGTTTACGCTTCTCACGCTGAAGAAAAGAAAAAGTGGGAACCTTGTAACTACGTCAGATCAACATCTCCACCATATTGTAAATAAGTAATGCGAAAAATATATTTCATTGTAAGCTTTAAAATATTTATAGTTTAAATAAAATATATCTAACTAAAAAAAAATGTTAAAATTATAAAGTATAATATGGTTTGTTCATAAGTTCTATGTTTCACACAAGAAAATATTAATATCTCACAGATAATATTTTTAAAATACCGAAAGGCGAAAAATAGCAAGTGTCCGTCATCGGGCGCTTTTACATCATTAGCAAAGTCTGACTGAAAAGTAATTAACCCACATATCTTGAATGCTGGGGAAGGGTCTAGGGTATGTTGAAACATTAACTTCCTAATGGGCTTATAACCCGGGGGAGGGGAGCTGATAATCGAAGGGGCATTACACCCCACATTTTACATGTCGATCCGCACCTAGTAATGAAAGGACTCGCCTTTGCATGTGTGGGCGCATATACTCTTGTATATATGAATCTACCTCTGAATGGGAACTTTAAAAAAAAAGAGGCCACCGCCAATCAGTCTTTTTAAAAACTTCACTTACTAACATACAGTTTTTATGCCTCATTGTCCTGTAGTGTAAATAGCAAACCTGCATGATCAATACTTTTCAAGTATAAATGTAGTGACGTGTGACATACGTTGATTATGACCAAAGTTAGCGGTCGCGAGTGATTATTCCGAAAATAAGTAGTATCACATAAACATTTTATGATTTCCCGAGAATTAACTTCCTTTTGTATCTACCGTTGTCGTCAGAACTTCTTCCGTCTTGAGAATTTTTATAGAAAGCGTGCAATATCAAAGCGGAACAGAGCCACGTGGGAGAGCGAGCTTATTTGAAGAGAACTTTGATCTGTCCCGCTTTGTGTGCATGTATGATTTGTTCAACTGTGCGTATTGCAGTCACAACACAACAACACGGAAAAACAGTAACAACAGCTTCATAGCAGTTTATGAGATGCAACTTACAATACAGGAGTTTGAACCAATTACCAAAAAACATAGCACCTTAACCACGTGAGGTCAGGTGACATATAAAGTAAATATGAAACAGCGGCAAACAAACAAGGTAAACTGGTACGAAATCATATACTAAAACGCGAAGATATAAAAATAAGTTGGGACACTGAGGTGTTAGCTAGAATATTTTTTGAATGGTGCTTTGAGGAAGAGTTTTAATATTTTGCATTTTAATCAAGTAAGCTACCACATTTACGCCTTTGGGCCGAAGAACCTTTCAATAAGTTTCTTGTAATTTGTACGTGTGTGAGTGAGGAATGTGGAATGATATCTAGTGTTGTATGGATCAGTTAAACTTTAAGACTCTTAAAGAATGAAGTAAGAGGCCTTCGGCACCAAAATGCTTATATGACCAGAAATTGCTGATCAATGCTGTGTGAATGAAGTGGAGTTAGCGCCTTAAGTTCATTTGGTTTCAAAGGCTTACATTTTCTAGCCTTAACTTCTTCTTTTTTTTAACAACCAAAGTTTTATTTCATATCTACAGTTTGACAATATTAAACTACAATTACAGAACAAAAGTTTACAATGTGAGATACAGGCAGTTTAAAATTTGTAGGGCTGTTTATTGTCCAACTTCAATGCGCTCAAATTTAGGTCTGGTACGAGTGCAAATATAGTGCGATATTACTGTACAGGTGATTTTGTATGATATAACAAACCAGTTAACACCCTCGCGCCCATCAAGATACTGCAAGGCTCGTAACAATATCCAGCTATACTACACACTAAAGTTTCTAATAAGATATTCTAATACAGTGTCTTACACGTTTGCGAATTTGCTCGATCTCATAACAAACAAATATTCACAGTATGGGCTTGCTTTGCTTCAATTCAGATAACAGGACTGAATATACCTCGATGATGATTTTAAAATGTATGGCACGATATGTGTGGCAAGCTGCAAATAATTCTTTTTTGTTCAAACATTGCCTCGTAAAGCACGGATTAATTATATGGCTAATTTTCCTCAAAATATTTGCAGAGGGCCTCTTAGAGTCCGATAAGAGAAGCCGGCTGCAAAGAAAAAAAAGGCTGCTAATTTTCAAAATAAGCCACTTTCTCAATTATGCGCAGAACAACTTCAGTTGGCGGGCAACACGTATTGGAAGCATGGCATATTGTGTTAAGAAAGAAACAAAATTCATCTTTTTCGAAGAAGGTAAAAGATAAAACTTAAATATGTCACAAACGATGTAAACGGGATTTGTGACCACACTTTGCTCTGCGCATGATTGAGAAAGTGGCTTATATTTGCGGAATTGGGTATGTTTTGTACTATATCAATTGGATGTTGTACATCGTTTCTCAAACTATTAAAAAAAACTTGCAAACCTCTTTTAACAATAACACCAGCCTGTACATTTGATCTAACTTTTGAAAATAGAAAGTTTGATCCTGAAAGTACTGCTACTGAAGACGTAAGCTGCGGAAGGACAAAGTTTGTGTTACTGGTGAACCCGGCATACGTATCATAACTTAACTTTTGATTTGCTGTGGACCGTAATCACTGAAATACTCAAAAATATGCCTTGTAGTTTAATAAGAATCTCTGCAAACCGCAACGTTAGATCGGTATCTTTTTGTTGATGTTTAGTGGCTCCAATCCAAGGAATTTATTTGGTCGGGTGTGAAATACTCACAGGTCAAGTACCATCTGTAGACTATATACATGTCATTTAGCAACACAATGAAGGAACAGATCCAAATTCAAAATCTCACATGGAACTATGCCGTGCTTCGAAGACTGACTGGTAGCATTCATGAAGCTGTGGGGCACGGGGGAGGAGTCGGGGGGGTGGGGGGAGGGG
>JAOBYE010721601.1:0-10491 GCA_025403585.1 Parazoanthus swiftii
TTATATTTTTCTCACTTGTTCGTTTCAGTAGGTCAGTTCAAAAAGTTTGCAGATTGCTAATTCACCCGACCCCATCCTGGCTGTTTTTTGACAGCTCTAGTACCCAGGGCTGCTCGGGATGCCGTAAAAGACAACAAAATGGCGGGCGTTCAAAATGGCGGTTAGCATGACAATATTTTCAGTGGTGAGCAGCTTACAAAACTGCTGTTTGCGAGCAGTCGCTTTGCAGTTACCATTACACGAGCAATCATTAGATGTTTTACCGTTAGAAGTAAAAGGAAAACTGTTTCAGTTGCTCTCAAAACGAGGGCTTCTTAGCGACGTGAATTTGTACAAGGTAAGACTAAGAGAAAGTGAAGTGTAAATAATTCTTCAACTATTTTAAAACTATTTTAAAATTTTAAAATTTGATCAAACCCCCGGGGTAAACCCAACCTAAGTTTACTAGACTTTGTCTAGTTACTCAAATTTTAAGTTAAACTTCGGAAATTCATACCCTGTTTTGTGAAAAAAAAACTGTTTGTGATCTTCACACATTTATTCGCTAATAATAATAATAATAATAATAATTACGAATATTTATAACAGGATAAGACGAGAAGACGAACATGAAACTTCCAGACCCTGTTTAAGGAACCCTAAAGGGCATCACATCACTGTATAGCTTATCAAATATGGGAGTATTTGTTTTTGATGCCAGATAACGATCGCCTGTCTTTCGAAACCTGACTTACATTTCCTTGCATTTACATGAACGACGTTTGTTATATTTATGTAATATAATTTTAGACCTGCCAACTTTACAGTAACCGGCCCTTTTGGATTTCCTGGGAGCCTTCCATGATTAAGGGTCAGGTCTCCCAAGACAGACCCCAAATCTCCCAGATTTCTGCAATTTTCAGGTCTTTTCTGTTACTATATAAGACCAGAAAAAAAAAATTGTTTTAGCGTCCAACCATCACAATTTTTCCAGGTCGGGAGGGCGGTTTTTTTTATTTTGTTTTTTATTTTAGCATTATGAGGCATATTTGGTCATAACTAGAAAGTGGGTGACCAGTTTACACCTTGTACTATGTGATTACAAAACAACAGTCCCATAGTTCTCTATGAATTCACTAGCAACAATAAAAAAAAATTAAAAGAATAACCGGTCCAGAGACATACAAAAGCGGCCAAAAACGGCCTGATATTGATAGACCGCAAAAAACATAAAACACGTTTGACTGTGCCTTACCATAAATGTTGTAGTAGTTTGTTTGAATTAGCATACAACGCTATTCATCTCCCACCAGAGGATTGACTGTATCTTGCTAATTAGTTGTACCTACTGTCTTATTGATTCCCATAAACTGTTCTATCCTTTAGTTCTGATTGTTCTTGTCTCCCCGTTTCATTAGAAACTTTGAACTGAGTCCCATTTCAGATCGGACGCGGTTATTGAAGTGTTTTCACACCATCCCAGTGAATGATGAGCATTCATAAATCAGTTGTGACCGAGGACTTTTTGAATAGCCCGATCAACCAAATGTCCCATCATATAAACAAATACTTCCGTGTAACATGATTAATCACATGACTCAAAGCCTTAGCATATCAATTTTCTTTCATCAAAGGTTTCGAATGAGAATGGTCAATGCAGGCGCAAGCATATTTTTAAATTAAATTTTGTATTTCAGTGTGGCTCTATGCTGTACACATATAGTTTTCCAAAAAACTAGATGTGTATGGCATGAGCAGTTAAAAACATAATATATATTTTGCTTAAATAAAAACTAAAAAAAAAGTGAAATTGGGAGCATATTTTTATCTGGCCTAATTATTGAAATTTTGGTTATACATATATTTATACTGTTCCCGACCAATAAGACATTTCTAATATAATTCAAAACAGTACTTTAACGTTTATTTTCATAGTCAAAAATTTAAAAAATCACTTTTATGCTTCTGTGAGAGGGGGGAGGGTTGGCTTGTGAACTAGTGAGGTTTGACAGCAGTTAACGTTCTATAGTGGGAAGATTTGAGCAGTTTAGTATACTTTTTGATTAGTTTGTGTGTTACGTTTTTAAAACTTTGGCTACCCATTTGATTAACATTAACATTTGCATGCTCAGGAAATTTGAACAGAAGTTCTTGTCTGAGGTGAGAGGTTCCACCTATACCCCCACCCCTCCCCCTGTTACACATAAGCTATGTGCATATCATTGTTGGTTATTATTTCTGATACACTGTACATATATCATGTGATGTTCTTTCTATATCCAGTTCTTTCTTAGACCAGAACCCCCTTTCAGTTCAATATCAGCATCATGAGTTCTGTTGGCCTTGTTCATTAAAGTTTTTAACTTCAGGTATAAAACACGAGTCATAGTGGGTTAGTAAAATCAGTCCTGAAATGTTCAAAACACCAGTTTTAAACTTAACCAATTTTAATAATTGGTACATGTAACAGACCAGTTGATAATTTTGAAATTGAGGTGCATCATATGATTTAATCTCTTGTTTGTAGTGAAGTGATGCAAGTTTTGAAAAAATATCTAGGATTTACTTAACATGATCATACATGTATCTTGGTTTAATTGATGGGATCCTTGTTTTATTGATTGGTTTTGTGTTTCAATGATCTGATCTGAGTTTCATTCATTTGTCCAAGGTTTTTTTGATCTGATCTGATCCAGATTTAACGTAGCCTCCCAATTCATTATGTTAGTCAATTTATTTAATAGTAAGATTAAGAATGTTCTTGAATATGGCATATAAATCTAATATTTAGTAATGTCAGCCACCATGCACTGACCCTAACTTAATTATCCATGGATCCATGTACATAGTTTACATACATAGTACAATGAGTGTTAAAGCATAATAATTATTAGGTTTATCAGCTCATCTTGTTGGAGCCACATCTTAATAACATTCTTTCAAGTGTTTTGACTTTAAATTTGTAAATCACAGCCTGATGTAAATCTGATCTGGTTCTCAGGTTGTTCACAGTCGCCTTCAGGAGATTGATCTAAGTGAAAGCAATGTGTCTGATCATGGATTGGAAGCCCTTTCTTTGTGTGCCCACCTTAGGAAACTTGATCTGAATGCTGTCAAAGGATCAAGAGAAAGTGTTACTTCAGCAGGTGTTTATAAAACAAATTGGTATAGTCATAGAAAAAAAAGAGAAAAATGTCTGCAGGCTTCCAGCAGTACTTCCTTTACATCCTCAAAAATCTAGCCTGCATAAACATATTATCTAAAATGACTTCTTACTCCCTATCTGACTAGGGCCAAGCTTGGCCATGGCAACATACATCCATGTGTTACAGTTTATGCAGCTATTTTCAATCCAAGGGGCTAATCCTTGAACCATATGTAGTATTCTTTAAAATAAATAAATAAATATTTAAATTTTGGTCCCTTTTTCACCCTTAACTGTAAGTTATTCCGCCCTTAGCTATAATATTAGGTTATTGGATTTCGGACATTTTCCTGCCTTTTTTATACCACAATCATGTAATTAAAAGTAAATTATTTACAGTGTTATAAATGTACACCGCTGTATACATATTGTACTGATTACTACCAGGGGTTTCAAAAAAGATGAACTTGTAGGAGTAGGAAGTGAAAAACTCAAAAGTTGGAAACTGGAAATTAAGGCTTGTTTTGGATTGTGTTGGCACACACGAAACAGTTAGTCTACAGCTCAGTGACTGGACTTTGTGTATATTTCTTGGCTTTGGTGTACATACCGTAATCGGCATGAGTTATGTGACACCATTTTCACTCCTTTAAATAAATATATTACATGTACCTGTATGCATTTGATCTAAAGACTTAAAATTTTCATTTGTATGCCAAGGAATAATCAAAGTGGCCAGTTGCTGTAAAAAGCTACAAACTGTATACCTGCGACGATGTGTGCGACTGTCTGATGCAGGGGTTGTGGTACTAACAGAGTACTGTCCTTACCTGCTACACCTTAACCTTGGTGGGTGTCCACTGATCACAGACACCTCTCTAGAGGCGGCGGCAAACAACTGTTGTTATCTTCAAAGTCTAAATGTTTCCAAGACAAAGGTACATAGCAACAATAGCCATTTAGGACAGTCAAGTGCTTAATTTGGATTGAGCCATCACATTCAATTGAGTGTACACTTATTGTAGTATCTACTGTATGGCAGTTACATGTAGAGTGACATGCGTGATATTTAAAAACTATGAAATCACTTTTTAACAGTTTTAAATGCAAATCATTTTCAGACAGGGAAAAAAAGCACATTTACTGTAAGTTAGAGAGATTAGGAGATTAGCTTTTTATTGTTACCCTCTGTAGATTTTAACTGACCACAAAAAGTTGATCTAGTTTAGTTTATTCAGCTTTTTCCCCGAAGGGAGAGGGACACTGCTACAGGTTTCCCCAATTACAGCAGCTAGGCCCTTTGTAGGGGAAGAGGAGACAGTCCACAACACCGGCATTAGCTTACTCCTATCGACAAGTGTGTGGGTTCTTTAATTTTACAATGTACAATGTAAGTCCCCCAATAGAAGGTCTTTCAAGAGACTAGACCAACGGCTTCAGTCCCTGTCCATGGACAGTGTGGCAAAAGGAGGTCGCCCAAAGTTCAACCTTCAACCAGGCCGGGGTTTGAACCCAAGATGTTCTGGTTGGCAGTCAGAGATCCTACCAACTGTGCCAACCTCAATCTTATGTTTTTGCAAATCCTTTAATGGTTGAGATAAAATACTGCACTTTGGATAAATATACATACATGTATGTACACGTATTTGATCCAAATTGTTCTGTTGAAAGATCTGAAGAAATAGAAGCACATACAGTGTATATAGTATATAGCAATATAAGCAGCTGGGCCTCAGATGCATTGTGTCGTTACTCATGTGAAAGTGTGATTATGAGACTGCAAAGCAAGGCAAACTGTAAATTCAAGTTAATTCTAGATGGTACAAAATATGCAGGATAAATTATGTATTTACATGTACATGTACATGTAAATAATACAACCTATAGTTAATAAGAATAAATATATCATTTTGCCCCTGCAGGTAACTGACAGTGGTGTGACATGTCTTGCGACTGGCAAGTGCTGCAAGTCCCTCAAGGTAAATATAATTTATCTGAACTTCATTATGTCAGGTGATGAAGAAGAGGGAACTTTGGTAATAAATCATCTTGTATGAACCTAGAGGGAAATTTGAAATCCCAGACACGATTACAGCTCCCTGGACTTTGCTAAAGCTAAATCCTTTCCCGAGCCAAGTGGCTCATAACTCATAAGGCCCGCGCTTATCTTCGGTTTCAGTAGTGTTAAGCGGATGAGAGTCTGTGACTCCCCCTGAACAGGACACTAATCCATCGCAGGTTAGCCCCCAGCAGAAGCTGGTACTCATTTATACAGCTGAGTCGACTGGAGCAAGTCGAGTAAAGTGCCTTGCTCAAGGTCACAACACAGTGGTCAGGCCAGGGTTCGAACTCACGACCTTCAGGTTACGAGTCCGACACGCTAACTACTCGACCACTGCGCCGCCACCCTGGACTTTGCTTTGTTTAAAAATGTTGAAGGTCTTTGATGGGGGTGTTGGAAGGGTTGGGGGAAGGGTTGGGGAAGGGTTGGGGAGGGGGTGGGGAAGGGGTTGGGGAAGGGATAGGGAAGGGATGGGGAAGGGTGCAGGGAAGGGTTAGAGGTCCCCTATTGTTGCACCACTCTTTAGCTAGCAGGCAATGTTCAGGTCTCCGGATTTCAATCCATCCAGATAAAGCTTGAAACTAAAGACTTTCTGCAGCTGTAACAAGTAGCAATACATATAACGCCGAATTGTGGTTCAAGCCCTATGTTTTAATTATTTAGTGACCTGTGACCAACTACATGTAACCGTAAAAACCAGCGAGGTACATGTACGAAACCTTGAAATTTTGAAAACCAGACCAGCTTTATAGCAGTTTGTGAAGTTAGAGTTCCCTTCATTCCTTGCTACAACTGCGTATTGCATTTCTTCACGAATCAACCTTTTTGAATCAATTGTGCGTGTGCAGTCAGTAATTGATTTTCTTGTTGTGTTTTTCCATCTGTAAAACAGGAAGTGCATCTTGCCCACTGTGTGGACATCACGGACACTGCCATTGAAGCACTAGTGGGTGGGTGTCCCCAAATCAGTATCCTGGTGTTTCATGGGTGTGTCCACGTCACGGACAGATCAAGACAAGCTGTCGAGGAACTAAGTTTGGGGAGGAAGGGAGTGAGACAGCTATCATGGACTGTGTATTAACACTTTTCATTCTCAGAAAGAGTGTTAAAGTCACGCGCTTCAGGCAAGTGACATCTATAACTCGGTTGTAATATTTACAGTTTTATCGTTGGAAGAAATCTTGTATTCTCGATCTTTCCCCAATTGCCCTGTTTCCTGATGGATAATAACACAAACAAAACAATTCGTTTTTTTTGTTTAATCTTTACTTAGCTTAATTGACCAACCAAAAATACCCTAAGCAGTGGCAGTTTGGAAGTGTCAAAATATGGTTTGTTATTTTGACTTTCGGTGTTTCGTGGGTTTGTTTTGCCCTACTTAAATCCCTGCGTATTATTCGTGTGCAGTCTGAAGAATTACGGAAAAGCTGCTAATTTTTCGCAAAATTTATTCATGTTTTAGAAAGTCGCCGAATTTCATTGCCTCGACTAATCCCAAAAGTTTCTCACTCTTCTAAACTATTCAGCCAATGATTTTTTAAAACACTTTTCTAGTAGAATATTTCTGAGTAAAACTCGTATTTATGTTTACGACTTCAGCATATATTCAAGCATGCATATAGGGTTTCCTCTTCACAACGTGAAACTAATGGCAGTATCGATTTATGCCGCATTCACACATAAACATGTTTAATTTAACTGACCTTTTCAAGTTCTTTTAACTAGCAAACATAGAAATGTTCAGTCAGGGCTGATTCTTACTTGGATGGCTATTATTTATTTTAAGAATTGTATTCCACAAATTTTGAGCCGAAAGTGTTGCTGTGCTGGCAAATAATTTTTAAACCTGTTTAGTTAAACAACTTTAAGACATGTTTAAGTGTTCGTACGTGTGAATGGGGTTTTAGACTTTGAAAACAGCACCCCCATTTTGCTCACTCGAAAAGGCCTATACAAGGCTCATGTTACTCATGTAATATATTGGTACCTATATACAGAGAGTTTCCTACCGAAGTAAAAAGAGATACATTAATATATAAAAACACACCTCGTTTTGCTCTGTTTCAACAGAAAGTTGTTCCAAAGCTAATTGGTTGCAGTAAAGTTGCCGAACGTCTTGTGGCTACGTCTGTACAAAGTTGAAATTCTTGAATAACATTTTTTAACATTTTATTTGGTACTGGAGCACAGATAAAAAGAACTGATAACTTTTATAAAGGAAAACATGCATCGGCTCTTTAAATTGTAATGGTGCAAAGGAAAACAGGTTTTGGCGGATAAACTCAGAGTTTCTGAAGGTTTCCGAAGAATTTATAGCCTTTCTACCACGAAATCAAGTTATAAAGGACCTTCGGGAAGCTAAAGAATTTCCGAAAAGTTAAATTTTTCATCCGAGCAAACAAGGGGCTCTAGCCGCATCAGAAAGGCGGAGAGTCTCAGACTTTCTTGCAGCTCATGTGATTCCGCCGCTTTGTGCACCATTCTGCATCGTTGACCTCAAATCTAACACATGCGTTTATAAACGTTATCAAACTTTTCACGAATTATTTAGAAATATAAATTTGCATGCGTGAAACTGGTCGTTTGTGTTCACTTTGGGTTTAAAAAAGAGGACACACGGTTTCGCAGTTGACCGGTTGGGCCGATATTTTTATAAAGAGTTGAGATCTCCTGTCAACGTCGGCTGAGTTAACCATGAAACAAGAATAAGAAATGGTAGCAGGAGGTTGGGAGAATACGAGAGAGGCGTTTGGGTGGCATGAGGCGAAGCCGAGCCTCATAACCTATCAGAAGCACAGCTGAAGTATGGACGTCACCGTTTGTTCAGTAATTGAGTCAGCAAACTATTGTTAATCGATCTGATTGTTTTCGTAGCTCATCGTTTTGGCAAAGTTTGGTAGCTCCTCTCGAAACCACTTTCTCATTTTCAGCTATTTTCCCAGATTTACTTGCCGGTATGTTGCACTAAAGACGCGCCATCTGTCGAGTGATAGATGCACGTTCGCGCCATATAAAAATCGTGGGGAAAATTGCCAGCTATGTTCTCATTTTCTTTATGCTGTTAAAATTGATATATCGCCTAGATTCTTTCAAGGGAAGAAAAAGATTATCAATGTTTGTTTGTTTGTTAGTTAGTTTGAGTAAATGAATGAGTTGTGAAAGTTGTGTGTTGTTGTGAAATAGAATCGATCGCGCCTTCATTTTTTAATTCATTGTTCTTTCACCAAACTTGTTGATTGCAAACAGGAGCAATAAAGTGTTTCAAGATTTTATTTCAAGAGGTCTTGTGTATATAAAAGACCTGCTTTATCTTACCCATGCAGTAAAGATAACTCTTCTACAAAACAAAAGTTTAGTGGTTATTGTGTAAACTAGATACATCAAAAGGTTTTTTCCCTTCACTTTTAGCTGATGGCAGGACGAGGGTAACTAATTAACTTTTTTTCACTCCTTATAGTGCCAAATGATGTGCTTTTAAATTTCATTACCTTATTTCGTCCATTCATTTCCTATAGAAAGGTTAGAAAGATTTTACACTTCGCCTAATGAAAAGATATTGAAGTGGACCATCAGTTCCTTGATTCTCACAATCAATCAACTTGTTTTTTCTTAATGTTAGTACTGTAAGCAGGTGATAAATGTTGACGAACATTCTGGGAGTGAAAAGGTTGAAAAATGTGCTTTATTAGTGCTCGTTAAATTACAAAAGCTAGTTACCACTACGAAAGAAACAAGTTAAAACATTCTAAAAGGGAAAAAATGAAACACAAACAAAAAAATGTACGCAAATTGATAGTAAGCGTGAGAGAAACGCCGAAGTGCCGTCAGTTCATACTTAAAGTGTAAGTCAGTCTCCATTCTTAGCTTGTTTGGGAAAATTTCGCTTTGAGGTTTGACACAATTTAACTGTAGCGACTGTTCTTCGGTGATTTAAACATATCCTCCAAACCACCAGTTGGTAGTTGCGCCCGCGTGATTGGTGCAGCGGAATTTGTTTGAAAACGCACCGTAGAATCCAAAGTTGTCTTCACTCGGCACTGACCCCGCGCCGGCGTAGAAAGGACAGCCACCCGCACCGCTGTCGATGTGCAGCGTGTACGAGTTGCGAACCTGCCAGAATCGAGCGGACGTGGAATAACCCGCGTGACCACGAATGTTAATATATTCGACCTTTCTGCAAATACCATGTCCTTCGTACGCCATGATGTTAAAATCGGCAAAATTTCCACGGACGTAGTCACTGGAAAGGTATAACAAAAAGTATCAATTTTAGAATGAAGATTAGATCGGATTTCTTATTACGAAACTTTCATTTATTAGAGGCTGGGAGAGACGGAAGGGGCATTTGATTAATGATGTCATAGCTTTGGGGTAGTTTCTTTTCTTTTTACCTGTAGTAATAGAAGTAGTAGTAGAAGAAGTAGTAATAGTAGTAGTAGTAATAATAATAGTCAGTAGAAAAAGTAGAAGAAGTAGTAGTAGTAGTACTAGTACTAGTAGTAATAGTATTAGTAGTAATAGTAGTAGAAATACTAGTATTAGTATTAGTAGTAATAATAATAGTAGTAGTAGAAGAAGAACTAGAAGTAGTAGTAATAGCAGCAGCAGTAGTAGTAATGGTATTAGTAGTAATAGTAATAGAAGTAGTAGTAGTATTAGTAGTAAGTAAACTTTATTTAGAAACGGTTAATATGTCCTCAGTTTAACAACTGTTTTACAAGATATCCGTTCGAATCAATACTATTTGCAATCATATTTACATGTAAGCACTTAAAAAGCTGTATAACAATTTAATTTACTTCACAATTAATACTTAAAATATAAAAATGCTATAATTACAACTTACTTTAAATTAATTTGAGATAAGTGAACATCAGCGAGTCTGAGGATTGCTACTTTGAAAAGAATTTTGCCTTTTGTTCTGAATTTGGCAAATTGTTCCAGAGGATTGCTCCACTATAGCTAATAGATTGTTTAGAACAATCCGTTTTAGGGAAAGGAACAGCTAGTTTGTTTACATCATTACGCAACACAAGTGAAATGATCTGTTCCTTTGGCCTAAAAAGGTCTTGCATATACTCGAGAGTTTTGCCATTCATTACTTTAAACATGAAGTTCTTTCTCAAATTACAGCGCCTTTCCTCTAATGTTTCCCATTTTAAACTACAATCTTGGACAAAATTATTTGGAACAGTTCGTGTCGATGTGCACTGCTCAACCTGCTCAACCTGCTCAACCGCCTCTCCCCCCCTCCCCCGTTACAATGTTGGTCTATAAACAGCAATGGCAAGCAAACAACATTGCA
>JAOBYE010721612.1:0-10491 GCA_025403585.1 Parazoanthus swiftii
GGACCGACCTCTTAATCCCGCACTGTTTAACATAGTTATACGACATTTGGCACACTCAAAAACATTTTAAGGCTATTGCAGGTAACACGGCGGATATATGAAGGAAGGGAATTTAAAAATCTAAAACGGCGTTGCAATGGCAAAAGAGGTACCCATCGTTAATATTTTCCAAGAAATTGTTCTACAAGAAATTTTATGAAACGGCACTAGATTTTGGTGGTTATTACATGAAAACCAAAAATGTTTTATAGGTTGAAATACGTGCGACCCCTTTCTTCGTAATTTGATAGGGTTTTAAACATTATAAGTCATTTCATATTCTACTGAATTGTTTTGGATTGTATCAGGACATCTTGAAGCCGCCTTACCTACCGAACAAACGACGATAACTGTACATTCCCACTGCAAGTTCCGTTTACTGTTGTTCCATTCAGAACACGTAAAGCTGCTCTCAGCCCACAGCCACACAGCAAAGGATTGTTGGAAAGATTTCTGTAAATGAAATTCAGGTAAACCTTGAAATATCTACTTTATACTCTGCACTTATCTCCCAACAAGTGGTGTAGAAAAAAAGAAAGAAAGAAAGAAAGAAAGAAAGAAAGAAAGAAAGAAAGAAAGAAAGAAAGAAAGAAAGAAAGAAAGAAAGTGAGAGAGGGTCACCGTAGTCAAACAAAAGCAGCACTATAATTATACTGTCACCGAACATATACTTGGGTTGATGGAAGAAATGAAATGGGTTTTACATCCCCTTCTACATGTCTCCGGATGTTTTTGAAAGCGAACATTTTTTTCCCGTTTTAGCCTCTCGTCCAAACTTTGGTGTTGTTGCTGCTACTCTTGCTTTTGAGAACTAAAAACTTGCTCGCTTTAGTGTTGTTGCTGCTACTCTTGCTCTTGTAGAACTAAAACCGAAGTCCAGACTAGAAATTCGTTTAAAAATAGGCCTTTTCACACTAGGATCGTAAGTAGATCGAAAGTAGGCCAACATCGTACTTTGACCCCACTTTGTGTGTGAATGGAGACATAGTAGGTCTAAAGTATGATACTTTAAAGTAGGCATCATCAAAAGAGCCGCATCCTACTTCAAAGACTGATCGGACCAGTTTTACGATCCTACTTTCACACCTCCAAATCAAACAAACAATTAAAGCTTGTCGACTTTTGATTATTTATGAAAATGGTTAACCACCACACGGCCAGCTGGTTGCATTCCAACGTGAAAGCTGTTGTACACTGTAATTAAGTCCATTTTTTTGTAACGGTCTCGTTGACGTTCCCGTTCTCTGGAACTCGGATTGGTTGTTTTATTTACAAGTAATTACTTTTAAGTAACACACTTAAATTGAGTGTGAATGCGTTTTGTAAAGCAAACATCACGTCCAAAAGTAGAACGGAGGGAACAATCTACTTTAGACTTACTTTCGATTCTAGTGTGAAAAGGCTTTTAAGTTGCAAGTGAAAACGATGGGCATGAATACTTGTACTTGTTCAGCTTGTGTGAACCATAGATAAAGAAAAATAAAGTCTGAATGACGAATTTAAATTTTGGGTTGACAAAGTAGACCGGTTGCTTACAATTTCTGTAATGACGTTGTTTCTGTAAATGTTCCCTTGGAGATGTCCTTTATGTTGTTGGACTCCAATAACCTTTAAAAGGATTAAAAGTATTTATTTATTGTTATTTTACAAGCGACTAATGAAATATGCGTGCAGTTACATATCAGCTGCAGTCCGTCATATGTTTAGGTTTGGCTGACGGCTCTAAGGTTACCATCGAGATTTACCACATATACACTAAACTTTGGTAATCACAATATAATTAAAAATGAAATTAGCTTGTAAACACACCCATTAAAAAGTTTAACATGCATTTAAAGGGTTCCGTTTCGGGTATCCAAGTCGTTCTTTTTCTCAGTTACGTTTAATCGAAATTAAGTAAACATAAGTTGTTTTTGCTACTGCTGCGATTTTTGCTTGAGATAAATATTGACCATTTAAGCACTTCACAATGTATACATTTGTCTTAGCATCATCCTTCAATAGGCCTGGATCATCCAAAATTCTCCATGGAATCGGTAGAAGAGTGGTATAGTGTGCAATCGAGAACAACCTCAACTTCCTGGTTTGATAGTATTTGAATATTTACCACTCAAAAATAGTGTTTTCCTTTTTACCAAAGATAAGGTCACTGTGGTCAAGGAAGGGCATCACTAATATAAAACTGTCATACAACAAGAATTGTCACTAGGTTCTTAAGGAATGGTCAAATTTCGTTACACCACTTTACCAAGTTTCCTTCGCTTACGATGTTCTCTATCAAAATCCTCGTTCGCTCTCCCATTTATTTTAATTAAAATTACATACGTCATAAGTTGGGTGCTCGTCGCGCACATAATTGGCGTGTGCGCCGCAAACATTCAAAATTCGTGCCACCGTTTTCCCCTTTAGAAGAAATTCTCTAAAAATTTTTAATAAGTTCAAAAAACTTCAGAAATTCGAACAGGTTTTGCAGTATCAAAAAAGTTTACACAATCGGATGAGTTAAAACCTACTCAATAAGTTAGCACCATAATTGTGTAATCATTTTTTTCAAACTCATATATCACAAGAAAGTTAGGTATAAACTCCCGGTAGCAACTTGTCAAGCCTATAAACGCCCGTGCCTCTTCTTTATGTTAGGTCCGTTTGCATCTGGGCTTTTCTTCACATTTTCTTCATTTATAGACCAAGGCGGTGACCAACCACTTCTATTGAACCTGAACCAATCACACACTTTGTTGGTTTCGCCACTAGTTCAGCATCAAACAATCTCTAAAATAAACTATTGAAGAACGATCAGATATGCTTCCCATGTCTGGGTAAGGACAACAATGTCGTCGACTTAATTCTCAACATCCTTGACTGATCTCCAATCAATTTTTGTGAGCCTCTCACAATTGTTGCTCTGCAATTGACCATTTGAAATAGCGTCATTAAATTCTGGTCATTTAACCCTATCTTACATGGGCTTTTTGGGGGTTCCTGGGCCTTTGGAAGGGGGGGGGGTTACTCCTTGATGAACTGCAATAATCCTTTCCGTCTAATCCTAACTCCTTCCCCGGTCTCACGAGCGACACCATTTGACCAGCTCCAGGACAGCCTTCAAATGTCACAAGGTTCTCGGGAGCTGGTCAAGCTTATTACGCATCTTTATCAAGTATCTTCAGATTGCAAGGTTGTTCTTCCAAATCCTCGTTCTCTCTCTCATTGATTAGGTGAAAACGACATAAGTACAAGTACTCGGCGCACACGTAATTAACGCGTGCACTAAAAACGTTCGAAATTTTGACGAGGCAACATGTGTTTAACGCTCTGGTGAAGCCATGACGCTGATTAGTTTTCGAACTCATTATGTTCGTATTAATTTACTAGATTACTTAAACAATGACCTTGTTACCTTGTTCACATATCATGATATAAACAAACGTAGAAAACTCTTATCTCGATCGACAATTTTCGTGTGTAGAGCCGGTGGAATAGTTAACGCAATTCAAAAAGTTTTTCTTATATTTAATTGTAATCACTCCACCTGCCCCAATAACTGCTCCTCGATTATATAGTGACCCAAATCCCAGTTCGAAGAGAACAGTATTTGAACCATATTTAAAGCTGAATTGTTTTTGAAATTAAAATAAAATTTTGTTTCTAAGTTTGAAAGCGCTCGAACTTCATTGAGGGCCATCCTTTGGACTGTCTATCTGTGCTAAGACTGCGTTTGAACGTTTGAAGAGTTCCTGAAACTTTGTTGAATGTTGAACAAAACATTGGAAATGTACATATCAGTTTTAGTTGCCTTTAAACATGCAATTGGCTATAAATTTTCAGTTAGTTAGGGTTGGTGCCACCGAACTATTTTTCCTCGTACTTTAAATTTCCAAATGGCGCAAAAAATATATATTTTTGTTGTTGTTGTTGTTGTTGTTGTTGTTGCTGTTGCTGTTGCTGTTGTTGTGCTGTTGCTGTTGTTGTTGCTGTTGTTGCTGTTGTTGTTGCTGTTGTTGCTGTTGTTGTTGTTGTCTTGGACAGAGAGAAACTCAAAATCAAAGTCCGCACTAAAAAATTGTTTCCTACCCAGTAGCAGTGAAAACAATGGCAATGTTTAGTGACTGTGAACTTGCCTAAATCATAAATTTATGTATAGAGAGAGGAAAGAAATGTGTTGAGTAACGAGTTTTCAGGATAACAATCGTAACATTTTAACTTACAGACTGCGTAACGACGTTAATCCTCTAAATAGGCTCTCGGGGATTGCTGTAATCTTGTTTTTTCGCAGAGAACTAGCAAAGAAAAATTGGATATTTTACAAGCATAACTTATATACTACTTTTTTACTTGTATTAATAAGTGCTTCCATTCTAACTGTATCTTTCGCTTTTGTTTCAGCTGATTGATATTAAAGTTGAAGAAACTTCCCAAATGTTGTTAATTAAGTTAGGTTTATGGTTTTAATAACAAAAAATCCGTATTAACTTACGCTTTGGAGTAATTAGCTTTTCTTAACGATGTCAAACAAACATATTTTGATCAATTTATTGTTTTAAGCCCTTTTGGTTATAAGCCTCGTTGGTTCTTAGCCCCACCGGATATGGTCCTCTTTGTTAGCTACTTAGTTAAAGGACGCCTTTGGTATAAGAACTTTCTGTTTATGCTCCCTCAGTTATAGGCACCCACGATTGTATAAGCCCCCTCCAGTTTAATCATTTCATATATAAACACCGTCGTTATTAACTCTCTTTGGTTATAACCGCCTCGGTTTCACGTTCCTCGACTAGGAGCTTTTTTCGTTACAAGCTCTTTGAGTTTTAAGCGCTTTCGGTCTTATTTATCCCTTTCAAATAAAGTCCCCTCAGCCATAAAATAAGCCTCCTTGCTTACGGAAAGCTACCTCGGCTATAAGACCCTTCAGTTATTTTTTTAGCCGTTTCGCTTATGAAACCGGTTGGTTATAAAACCCCTCGCTTACAAAATGTCTGAATCTAATTAAGCCCTTTCGGTTTTAACTATTTTGGGACAGCAGCCTTGCTGGATATAAACTGTCACGTTTATAAGCTGTCTGTAACCATCGATAAGGGAAACTAATTCCAAGGACGAGTTGTCAGGTAGAAGTATTTGTAAACGCATAACTTACACTAAGTACAACGCCGTTGATCCTGTAAAAACGTCTTCGGGGATGGAGGAAATCTCATTTTCACCAACATGCCTGACAAAGAAAGAAATGTGTTTTGACAAGCAACTCAAAATTTATATATCAAAAATTTCACCAACTGTTGTGTAGTAAATGTTTTCAAGTCGAGATTGATATTCAAGGTATAGACTTCAAATCTGGCGACTTTTCCTAAAATTTATCAGAGAACAAAATTCTAGAAAAAGTTTGAGACAAGGGCAAACTTGTTACCATGGCAACGCCATTGTCGGATCCCTGTTTCGCCACATTTTGACTTTCTCAGTTTATTTGTTAACTTTTTTTAAAAAAATCACATTAAACAACGGTTTATTCTTATATTTAGGTAAATTAAGCAATATTTTTTGAACATAGGTTGCTTTGCACATGAGACGTTACGCCATTGGTACTGTGTAATACCATTAATTTTATGAAATTCAAGATGACGGCCATGTGTTTGCACAGTGTCAAGTTTTGGAAACATTCATGCAAGTTAGCATTTCAAAACGTTGCCAACAACGCACAAAATGAATGAATGACATTAATAACTTTTAAAACATTGTTTTTCAAACTAATACATGTTTTTGTGTTACAGTTTATGAGCTAATGCGAGTTTTAAAATTTCCTTAAAAACATACCTTGTCAAACTGCAGTGGTCTTAAATACTGTTATTTAAAGCGTAGCTTTATAACCGTTTAATAGCATTTAACTCTCATTTCTCTAAGTCCGCAACGTTCTAAATGTTTCCGTTTTTGATCAGTAAGATCTGATAGAAACCCAAACATTTGACATAACGTAACAATAACCATGAAGTTTTCTAGTAGACGGTATAAACGTCAGTTTCATGTTAAGTTGAACATTTGGTTAACATTAGATGTTAGTATATTTTGTTTTAGAACGGCTTAGCTTGGCAACAAAACTATTACTGTTGCACATGAATTACAGAGAGATTATATACAATGACAGTACACAGTACTCCCAAAACAATAAGAGACGGTAGTGTGCTCCAAACATTACTATATTAAGCTCTACATCCAATCCGGTGTGTGAAATAATCCGGATGGAAATAAGAACAAACTGAAAAACACTTTGAGGCAAAAGCCGCCAAATGTTAAAAAAAATTCAGCCTAAGCCAAAATCTACTGGTTCTTAGGGGAGTCAGGATGGCCAAGTGGTTTACGCTTGTACCTCCCACCTCTGTGGACCCGGAATCGAACCCTTTGCTTCGCGTATGGGCTGAGATTTGTTGATCTCCTTCTCACTCCGATGGTTTTTCCGGATTCTCCGGTTTTCCTTCCTCCACAAAATCGACTTTCACGCCAGTATCTAAGCCGTCGAGCGATTAAACACAAGCAATTGGCTTGGGAAAAGGGGCAACCACTCCCAGCGCAACGAGGTTAAAAATTAGTTTTAGTTTCTTAATTTTATAAAAAAAAGAAAACGAGTACTATACGTTTGACCGAGAGCTTGTCCAGGAAACGACAAGGCAATATTATTTTTTTTGCACTTGTTCAAAGTGAGATCGGAGGAAGCAAAAGGCTCGCGTTACGAGGAGCGGAACTTCCCCCCTTTTCCGAGCTAAGGCACCCAAGAAAACCAAATGGCGGATTGGGTTAACGTAGCAGTGAAAACGATAGTTCAATGGCTAGTGATTATGAGTTTTGTAAAGAATGACAAAATAAAGGGAATTGAAATTCAGTCTGAAGTACCTGTAAACGTGTTACTTACAAAAATCTTAACGACGGTATCCTTGCAAATGACTCTTTAGGGATTGCTGCAAGTTTGTTTAGATACAACGTCCTAACAAACAAGAGATTATGCTTTTACAAGCAACTTATAAATATATGTTTGTAACCATTCGACAGCGGTTAAATTTTCGTATTTGTTTGGCTGTTATAAAGTGAATCTCAAAATACGATTGACGTTCTACCACTCAAGTGTTTGTGTGACTTTTTTTGTTAAAGGTTTCTAGGTTTAACAACTATTTTTACAATCTACAATACTTGGTTTACATCTTCCCTGTACCAGAAGTAAAGAAAACATATTTTGCTGTATTCGATGATATTTATGATAAATAAACAATAAGAAAAGAAGAAACTAGAACACATTTTGTCAAACAACTTTCTGTTTTCTGTTTCAAACTCTAGTTTAAATTAATTTTATATAAACTATAGGAATAGTAATTGACAATGTGGCCAATTAACGGCAAAAGAAGTAGTATGTGGTGTAGCATTGAAAACGATAAAATGAATGACAAGTTTTCAAAGTAGAAGTAATAGTCCTGTTACTTACAGAAACTCTAACGATGGCAGTCCTTGAAATATGCCGTTTGGGATTTCTGTTAAATTGTTCTCATGCAGAAACCTAACAAGGAAAAAACAGTTAACAAATGCTGTCCGCTTAACTCTATTGAGACTAGGCCTTTTGAAGTTTTTCCGATTTGGTGAGAAAGGGGGAAGGGGGGGGGGAGTGGCAGCGCCCTCAGAATTGGTGCTAGCGTTGTCCATTCTAAAATTACTGCGCTGTTAAATTATGCCAAATTTAACAATTAAGTTAATTATGGCGGCGATTTATAAAATTATAATAACACCAGTCTTTTTTTACTCAAAATAACTGGAAAAATTTGGAATGAACGTCAACTAGTAGAAAGTGTAAATTTACCAAAAAAAAATCAGAAAATTGAAACCACGCAAAAAATCCAGGAAATACTTATCTGACGTGTCACTGAGAAGTTGGTTGTCGTGAAAACACGTTATAAAGAAAAATTTTAACAACTACACAAAATTGTTTCTGATTATGTCATGCAAAAAGTCACATTTTTTTACGATTCAAGGATTAAAATTGGCGCTGGCAATTTAAGCGTCTTCCCTCTGAATAGGGTTAATGTTCTGTTTGCATAAAACTTGACTCGGACTTCGAAAAGAGTTGTTAAGGTAAACTAATATATTGTTATTTCAACTGTTACAACTTATCTCTCAGGGGATGGGTGGTTGCAGCCCTCACCCCTTCCCCCAAATTTTTTCCATGAGCAAAAATTTTGACACTTTTTCAATAGATACTTGGGAATGTGGACAAAAGTTAGATAAGTTAACCGAACACCAATCTTGGCCAAAATGCCAAACTGGCACAGAGTAAAACCGAAAAAGAATTTGGAACAACTCACCCACCTCCCCCTTCTCTTGAGAAAAGTGGTTAGTTATCTTTGAACTGCGGAAACTGAAAATCAAAATCCAGATTAGATCTTGCGCTAAGAGCTATAGTCAACAGAAAATTTTGAAAAACGAAATAAATAAACACTGTTATGCTGAGATTCGTTGACGCGCTACATACAGAATCTGCAACGAAGGTAATCCTTAAAATGCGCCCTCTGGGATGGTTTTTATATTGTTTTGAGCCAATAGCCTAACAAAGAAACCAGTGCAATTTATAAAACAAACGCATAAAACTCGCTGTATAATTAACATTCAATGCCTGCTGTATCTACTTATCTTTCAGAAATGATAAAGGAAACAACTTATCGATAGGTTTACACAAATTTCCTTTTTTTTAAAAAAAAAAGTCACTCTTGGCTAGTAGCCCCCTCAGTTATAAGCTCCTTCAGCTTTAAGCTTCCTTGGGTATAAGCCTATTCGGGTATTTCTCTCCCTTGGCAATAGGTATCGAAAGGTATCCAACTCAAATTTTCTCGGTAAAAAGTTCCCTTGGTTAAAAGCACCGTCGGTTGTAAACACTCTCAGGTAAAAGCATCGTCGATGATAAGCACCTCAGTTATTAACTCTGCATAAACTATCTGCCTGAAATGCATATATTCCAAACGTTTTGCTTTAAATTAAGTTTAATATAGCTTGTTATACTCTTCTTATAAAGAAATGCTAGTTTTTTAACAAAGAAAACGACAGTGATGGTTAGCATATGGCATCTTGTGTTGCAAGCCACGGACAAAGGTAAACAATTCGAATAATGCTTTACCAGGCAGAAATATTCTTATTTCGTAGATGTGTTACTTACAGTATGCTTAACGATGTTAATCCTTTAAATGCTCCCTCGGGGATGACTGTTATATTGTTTAGGTCAAGAAGCCTAACAAAAAAACTTTTGTTTTACAAGCAGTTCATAAACGTCAAGGTAACCAATCAATAAATACTGTACGCTAAATTTTGATGGTGAGACTGCTGTTATAGTTGTTGTAGAAATATCAATCAGCTAGTCAAAAACATTCTCGGTAATAAGTCCCCTCGATTAGTCCTTTTGTTTTAAACCCTTTCGGAATGAGCCATAGGCCATTAGATTATACACTTCCTTAGTTATTAGTTCTCCCTTTTATATGCTATCTTTGTTTTAAGCCCCCGTATATAAGCCAACTTGTTTGTAAACACCTACGGCTACAAACGTTACCCTTTCAAAAATACATCTCAGCCATTTCAACCATTAAAAATCTGTTGTTGTTGTTTTATGGAAGACCAAACCTGAGCGTTCCTTTTTGAACGAAGAATAAAAGCGATAATGACGGGAAAAATAAGTTAACTATTCGTTGGACAAGTTATCAGGCTAAAAATAAGAGACGTATTACTTACAGTCTCTGTAACTTACAGTTCCTCTAATGACGTCAGTCCTGCAAACGCGCCCCTTTCAATAACTGTGATCTCGTTTTCACTCAACCACCTAACCAGGAAACACTTGTGCTTTTTTACGCAATTCATAAACGTCATAAATATACGACGGTAATAACTCAACAAATGTTGTGCGTCAACTTAATCTTGCAAGGGTTTTCGGGGGGCTCTTTATCCTTGGGGATATGAAAATGAACACAATATAACTGATATAACTTTTCAATCTAACAATTTTACGGCACCATATAGCCGCCATATTGGATACTGCGGCAACTAACTTCGCCCTCATTTTCAATTTTACGTAACATCAAAAATGGTCGTTTGAATTGACTCAAAATTACTAAAAACAGGTTGAAAGGAACGTCGATTGATAAAACGTACAGTTTCACAGGGAAAAAGCTGTAAACTTAAATTTAAAGAGAAAAACTGTAAAAAAAAATCACTGACACGTCACTCCGGAACTGGTTCCCACAAAACTTTTGTGTGCCACCCAAAAACGGATCGCTTTTAAATTTTAAACAATTTTTGAGAAACACAAAACTTTGATAGGGGGCGGTTGCTTGCTCCCCCTCTGATTTTCAACAACAACAACAACAACAACAAAAACAACAACAACAACAACAACAACAACAGTACTTTATTTCACCTAAATAATAAATACGTAAATTACAGGAACTGATG
>JAOBYE010721623.1:0-10491 GCA_025403585.1 Parazoanthus swiftii
GGGGGGTGGGGAGAACGCCCGCTCTGATTTCAACTAACGAAAACCTTCTTAGTTTTCTTAGTTTTTCTTGACGCCATGTTTAGCCAAAACTTGAGATTTTTAATATCTTCTCCAAACATTTACGAATACTTCAAACAAGTGCTAATTGTTAGTGTTGAAGCCAATTATTGGAAAATTTTGAATCAAATGTAATTTTGCCTGTGATTTGTGACGTCATAGGTGTTGCACAATACTGTTAATGCACTTGAATGAAAGGTCCTTACTGGTTCTTCTAATATTTTCCCTAGGAAAATTGTACTCGTTTCAGTTCAGGATTCTGGTTCAAGGTTAATCAAACCCGCCTTGAGGCAACTGAAGCGCCTTGGTGGGTATCGATTCCTAAATGTCTTCAGGGGATCCTATGCCCTGATTGGTTGGGCCGGATCGGGCAAGCGAAGACCCTTCGGAGTTCGACAAGTTCAGAACAGGAGAAGAAAAGGACCAAGTTCAATATTCATGAGATTACTATTAAGGAGGAAGAGACCATCGGGTAAGACCTTGTGTTGTAAAATGCCAGTGTTAAAAACCCATATCCTTAATTTGCGCTTTGTCTTTGTAAAAGTTCGTTGCGTAAAGTCAGTCACTTCGTTAGCTTGTGATGGAAATGAGTTTTCGGCCAAAATCTTTACTTGCGCGAAACTGAAGACGCATGCAAAGGATGTTTACTCCTAATGTGGGGACCATTGATTATGACGATGAAAAGAATGATAAATAACTGAAGCAGTGGATGGATGTGACAGCGCTACTAATGTATTGGTGAAAATAATAAAAATAATAATAATAATAACAATCATAATAACAATAGTTTATTTAGACACGGTAAAAGCACCAGTAATACTACAATATATCAAATTATATACAAGAATTAGAAACTTAATGATATAAATAACGGTAAAAATAAAGATAGTATATGTGATAATAACAAAATTAGCAATAATTACGATTTAAGTTTATATAAGATAACAAGAAACGTAATTGTGCTTTAAAATGTGAATTGAAAGTCTAACTCGTAAATTATTGTTAATTGACATACTTTTTACGATGTTTCAATCCTTTGAAATTGAATTGATGGTTCATAGTTGATTTTTAGAGTAATAACTATTTAACGAGGAAGAATTTTTAAGTATTGAAATTGTCTAGATCTTTTATTACTGTTGTTTTAGTACTACTTTTTTTGCTAGTGTTATTAGATATGAATCATGTGTTGCTTACTCTGTATAAAGACACTAAAGTCTTTCTTTGTCTCCTTTTCTTTGTTTCATCAGTAATTGTGTGTCCTCCCCGTCCTGCCCCAGGTAAGCAGTAGCTCTTTTTTCACGACGGAAAAATTCAAGGCATACGACTTTAAATTTGTGTTAGTCAACACGAGTTTTGTTAGTCATGAAGGTTAAATGAGCACTACGTTTTAATTCGATTTCCGTCATTATATAACAATATTGATTTTAATTTGCTTCGTGTTTAGTTTTTGTTTTTGTTTAGTATTAGTTATTTTGTATTCTATCACAATTTTCAAAATTGTGTTGTCTCTTATCATGTCGGGATAGATTGTCTCCTATGCTTTATTTTGTTGTGTTATTTGAGTTGTGTTGTGTTGTGTTGTGTTGTGTTGTAGGATATGTTGGATTTTGCTGGCATCGCGTTTTACTACAATTCAATACAATACACTGATACAATACAATACAATACAATACAATACAATCGATACAATACAATACAATACAATACAATACAATACAATACAATACAATAAAATACATTTCAGGTTCGTGTGGCGAAAGAAGGTCGCCCAAAGTTCAACCTTTCGACCTGGTCGAAGTTTGAAACCGGCACTTTCTGGGTGGCAGTCAGAGATCTGGCACCAACTGTGCCAACCTCGCTCACACTATTTATTTAATAGGTTTGTAGCCTTAGACTTATTAGTCAACGCACTAGGTACTCTTGTTCATTACAACTACTTGCTTGTCAATTGAATAAACCATTGAAAATCCACCAGGCGGAAGACGCATCAAAATCACGGTGCGCAGTGAAGCGTGCAATGACAAAGGAAGACGTCGTGGGTGCGGTCGAGCCTACATTTGGGTCAATGGAAGGGACGTATCTCCTCATCGCCGGGGACACAATGTTGTTGTTATTGATCAGATAACCGGTATGTTACTTGCTCCTGTACAATAGCTGTACGTGTTTGTGACGCTCGTTCGGGTGATGTTTTGCCTTGAGAATTCGAACTTCTCTCTTACGAGGTCAAGTCATTTCGAGTTGTTTTGGAAACCGTAAAATTATGCTATCGCTATGGATTGGCTGCATAATTACACTGAAGGAAGTGCTATCATGCAACTGTGTTCTATTATATTTTGTATCTAAATGTTTTTAATTATTTTCTTAACTGTACATGTAACAAGCCATAGAATCACGTAAAAACAGTAGTATGCAAACATATTTAAATAAATTATTTTGATAGTAAAGCTCGTATCATTTCCAAGTAATACTTTAGTAAAGTAAAACTTGTTATCGGTGAGTCACGACTTGATCTTAATCTGGGTTTTTTGTTACTCCTTTGAAGGTCGGGTTATGATGAAACGCTCATTCGACACACATGCGGACAAGAAATCAGGCCTTAAACTTAGAAACTTCTTGAAAACCCTAATTGGAAGGTAAGCATTTATAGATGTAGATTATCGGCTTGTCTCGGTTTAAATTCTGAATAAAACTTGCAAATGGTCCTCTGTAGACTACTTTCACAATCAGTGTTTTTCTTAAGGCTTGGGAAATGGGGTACAGTAAATGGGAAAGCAGGTACACCTGGGTTGGAAGACATCAAGCGCTAAAGGTGCAAGCATCTAGAGGGGTCTGGGGGCATCCCCCAGAACATTTTGGAAATTTAGAGTCCTGAAAAATGATGCAATTTGGTGCATTTTCCAGACGCCATTGCTGGGGTAAGGTGGTACAGCTAAGGGGGAACGTCGGTACAATGTACCGGTGTACCGGCCTTAAGAAAAACACTGATAATATACGCCAGTGACCACAAACAATGACTTCAAGTCGAGTTTGAGTTCCAAGTTCTTAAACATTTGCGGTGTTTATTTCTTTTTAGCCTCAACTCAAAGTTTTTGTTTCTGGCCGCTAAGGCGTCTTATGAAAGGGTCTATTAGTTCGCCTAAACAACAACTAGGCCATTGTGTTACTTTGGTTATTAAAGATAATTGTGAATGTTTGAAGAATAATACGAAGACATTTAGGGTAACTGTTTACATATATGAGAAATTGTTCAAAAGCTCGAAAACAACAAATTAAAACAGATAAATTTAGCTAAAAAAATATTTGTTTTGATATACAATCTGTTAGAAAGAGGTACCAGCCAGACTCGCACAATTCATGGAGAAAAGACAAATTGACTAGAACCAAATAACAGCTAAAAACATCCATTGAAACAGTACTACAAATGCAAACAATTCAGAAAGATGTAAAGAAGCAAAAATAAAAAGCACTGTCGTGTTTTTCATTGTCACACCTTAACATACTTAGAAGAAGCGTATTAACAATTGAAGATGTGAAGTCGTGTCAGTATTTTCAACCGAAACATAAACGCTTTTTCACAGAAAAATAGTTGTTGTCGCCGTACAAGATTCGGGAGGAAAGTATGTCAGGCCAGCTCTTGGCATGTTAAGACGAATAGGAGGAAGAAGAATCAAGATTGGGTTCCGTAGCTCATACGCTTTGATTGGTTACATCGGCCGCGGACGAAAGCCATGCTGGGTCAAGCAAAAACAAGCAAAACGAGGCAAAGGACCATCCGTGGTGACATCATATGTTAGAAAGGGACGCCGAGTAATAGGTATGAAGGGAATAGGATATCGGTATGAAGGCAATGCGATATCTAGATAATGGGATAGCCGTATTGGGTTGAAAGGAATTGAAGTATCCAATACAGTGTTAGAATAAAGTACGAGGGATTCAGATTGCCAGAATTGTTGTATATAGAAGTTATGTTTTAAGATAAAAGGCACGTCATACACATGCAGGGTTCTTGAGATCCTTAAAAGCTTAAAAAATCTTCACAAACGATCTAACTGATTTCATAACTTAAGTATTTTGGCTCTATTGGAGCTGCAATTTGTTTTTTCTTGATTTTTATAGTAGAAAGAGTTTACGTTGGTGTAAGTTTGCAGCGACTGAATACAAATATTGATAAACAGATTGCAGATTGTAATATTAAATATACTTTGCATTAAAGGAGGAATTAGGTATGAAATCCGTAGCGAAGGCTGTGACGATCGCGGAAAACATCCCGGATGCGGCAAAGCTTTCATCTGGATCAATGGCAAAGATTACTCGAGACATCGCCGAGGCCACAACGTTGTTGTCCTTAGTCCAAACGGTAAGTACTTTCAACAGCTTTTAAAGTGATAGCTGTTAAAAACCGTCGAGTGTATTTACCATTGTTCTTCGCATTTTTGCAGGTCGAGTTCTCCAATCTGTCTCGTTCGATACGCATGGAGACAGGCGAGCTGGAGTGAACTTCAGGAATTTCTTGTACCGTATGAGAGGAGGGTAAGTGTCCTGCATCGTACATAAACTAACAACCTCGTCACTAATCTTGCCTAGTGGCTGGAGTTTCCATACGCATGTGTCTATATGTGTGTGTTTGGGGGGGAGTGGGTGGGTGGGTGGGTGGGTAGGTATGTTTGTATGTAAAATTTGTAAAACTAGTAAAAGGGTTAAATCAAATAGAATCGCCATAATTTTTTGAAAAGGTTTTTTAAAGTATTCCAGTTACTCATGGTTTCTGAGTTCACTCAATATGAAAGGTGGACAAAGTCAGAGTTTCCAATTTTCTAATGATTGCGAAAACGTGAAACTCCGAGTAACTGGCCTTTTTTAAGAAAACCATCATGTATTTTTGTACTTCATTATGCAAGCAACAGATGTATAGTAACGTTAATATAATATGGAAAACTACTGTATATGATTTATTATAAACAATTCAATATTTGCTTTTTCTAGTTACAAATACATTCTAGTGGCTACTCAAGACTCTGGAGCTCGAACTGTCAGGCCTGCGCTGGCTTGGTTGAGGAAAATTGGTGGCTATCGAATTCGCCCCGTATATCGAGGATCGTACGCCCTTGTCGGTTTCAGCAATATGAAGAAACGACGGCCACGCTGGGTGAAACAGTCACAGCGCACACGTAGAAGAGGGCCAAGTTTGCTAATCGGTAGACTTCCTCAGTTCTATGTCAGACCTCCTCGACCAGGTAAATTAACACTTAGAACAAAAACGCGCATGTAGGCAAATAGGTAAATCATGTTTAGATTCACTTGTGCTCAGGTCCTACATGCAGTCCGTTGATATGTTGCGTTTATTTGCCGAAGCCAAAACCAAAATCCTTTGAGAGCGAAGGTCGCTTTGCGTAAACCATGATATAAAAAAGCGTATAAACCAAATATATTATGGTTTTATGTCGTAAATAGAAGATGTATAGCGAATTTTTTGTAATTGCTAGTTGTTGTGGATATAATAACTACTGGAAAGAGTACTCGCTGCAAGTTAAAAAAGCATAGTGAAACCGCATACGAGAATCTGAGCACTAAGAACTTAATTACCCGTCATCACCCATCATTTGTCATCATTAGCTCTCAAGTTTTTAAGAACCCATCGCAAGCTGATTTGGAAAATGAAGATTCTCATATGTGGGTTTTAGTGTACAGTCTAGATGTTCATTGGTTAAATAAGATTTTAAAATCCAGTGTTTTGCACATACGAAGAAACAGAGTTGCTTCAATTTAGGTTAAGAGAACAAACCCGAATAGTGAATAGTTTGCGATAGCGGACAAAGTGCTTTTCAAATGTTGTTGTAATTGAACACAATGCCCGGAAATGACGAGTTAGCTACTTAACACGTTTTCGTTAACTGTTGAATCATAAGAAGTAATCATTTCTTGCAAATTCATGTTAGCAACTTGCTTGAAATAACTTGTATTTTCTCACTGTCAATTCGTGGTTTGTACTACTAATATAATGCTTTATTTTTATATTTTTTTCCAGGGCCTCGCCCCAGGCCACCAGGTAAGGGCAATAAAATCAATACTAACTTTGAAAACATCTACTGAGTTTAATTTCTTACGCTAAGGGAAACTTGAACCATCTTATTATGTTTACAGAAGATTCTACCACAATTAAACGCTTTTCTAGTGATACAAATGGAGATTCTACATTTTAGACCATCGGATCACATTTCTGAACAGTTGATACATGCCATTAACCTTTTCATAATTACAGAGGGAAAATATATTTGGGAAATTTGTGAGTTTTGAAGAAGTTTGTAGTGTAAACAAAATTCGAATGATAATTTTGGGTTAATATTAGTAACCGAAATCCATATCGTCTGCAATCGAATGAGTGGCACCCAGGTTCTTCTAAACTAGTGTTTAAAAGGTGTTGACAAATTTCACTCTTATCCAGTCCACCTACTAACCCTCCAAACAAAGGTAACGCTTCCCTTACGTTTTGTTGAACTAACACAGAAGCTCTTTCTTTTCACAGGCCGAATACGTCTCAATATCAAAGTACGCAGTGAAGGTTGCAACGACAAGGGACGGTATCGTGGCTGTGGACGTGCTTACATTGTTGTTAACGGAAAGGATGTCTCGCCGCACAAACGAGGCCACAATGTAGTCGTTCTGGACCGCTTCACCGGTATGTTGGGGTTATCTGGTCATATTGGACCGCGTTGTCAGTATTTTAGGGTCCATGATGTCGTTTTGAACCGCATCATCAGTATGTTGGAGTTATGTAATCGTTTTGGACTGTATTGTCAGTATTTTGGAATTATAAAGTGGTTTTGGACCGCATCACCGGTATGTCGGGATTTCGTGGAAGATAGCTTGTAGACTGAAACAGAGCTCTTCCTATTTGTCAAATCTGGCCTGCCCATTGCAGAACTGCTTCTAAACGAATGAATAACTATATTTATCCACGCTACGTTGAGTGACCTAAAGGGAAGACATATTTAAAAACATGAAAAATAGCAATGTATATTGTTATATATAAGAATTTAATATCTACAACTATCACTCAGGCCACGGGAACGTCTGCTATTGTTAACAGGGCCAGGATCTAACGATGTTAGGATGTCAGCTGCAATGGTAGAGAACGAGAGGTTTATTTAAAGAATACAGTAACACTCGGGAAACGTTATATTTGTTTTGATCACTCTCCATCCAGGTAAAGTTCTGATGCGAAGGACATTTGATACACACGGTGACAGGTTTTCGGGACGTAAACTCCGTGGTTTCCTGAAATCACTCAGAGGAAGGTGAGTTAGCAAACGCTACCAATCAGATTTGTTGTAGAAGATTTTATCGTCAGACGTGAATAAAAAAGCGCCTCTTTATGCAAAAATAGTACATACGGTTCATTAATATTATGGGAGTCCTTGAATTTCGACATTTCAAAATCCAGGGCTTGAAAACCTGGAGAATCAAAATTGTTCATAGAAAGTCAGATATAAAAATATGTCGTGAAAGCATGGCAACAGGATAGGTTCATGATCTCATTTTCGTAGTTATGGACATTTTCTTGTACTTGTAGTTTAGGTTTAAATTATGCGTAAGAACTCTTCACAAGTTTGATTTGTTTGCAGTTGGCTTCTTTGGGTGTTCATTGCGTGTATGAGTAATGGCCATTGTGTATGAAATCATTTGGAATGGTTTGTCCACATAGAGACAATTTTGAACTTATTGCTTCAAATTTAAAATATTTAGACGAGCGGTAACTGACATTGTTGATGCTTTTTATGTTTCTAGATATATTGTAGTCATTGCTGTGCAAGACGAAGGCTCAAAATATGTTCGTCCGGCTTTGGCTCAACTACGAAGACTTGGTGCACGCCGAATTCTAGCAAAGCATCGCTCATCGTTTGCTTTAGTCGCCTTTATCAAGGGAAGACGCATTGGCTGGAGACGACTGGTGCAAAGACCGAAAGGGAGAGGCCCCAGTCAAACACGGGTCACCATCAACCTTCCACGGTTCCGAAAACGTATGCCTTCCCTCTTTTAAGTACATTACAATCGCCAGTTCATAAATTTGAAGTGAAATGATACATCAAGAACGCTTAGAAGCTCATCAAGTTGTATCACCCATTTTGCCAAGTTGAGAAGTCTTTGGAACAATTGGATGGCGTTGCAATCATTTGACACTGTGTGGAACTGCGTGTCGTTGTCTTAGCTAAGTTTTGTTGAGAGCATTATTTCCAGATCTCAGCTAAATGTTTTGTATGTTCTTAAAATTCTTCTGACGTTAAAATCTCTCTGAGCTCGCGCGACATGTGATAAACATGTGAGAAAAATAAGCGAATAAGCTCTGCTTTCCAAGAAATACTTAATAGTCCATGCCAAAATTAGCATAATAGGGACCCGCAACTAAAGTCGACTTGTTGGCCTTTTTCTGTAACTTTTTCAATTAACGTTGCACTTGCTTAGCACTTGCTTAGCTTATTTTACTTCAAATCTTTCCAGTAATACAAGGATTTGTTGTTCACTTGTTATGTTCCTTGGAAACAAAACATCAGTTTTCTTGTTTGTGTTTATAATAACTATTTTTTTAAAAAACTTACTTTATCCAGGCTGTTTCTCGCCAGTTTCCCTTTTTCAAAGTCGGTTTCATCGCCACCGTAAAGAATGTTTTAGTAATTCTGTTTTTCGTTTTCCAGGAATTCTTAGAGCCGCCATACGAAGTGAAGGCTGTGAAGATCCCGGGAAACACGCGGGCTGTGGTAAAACGTTTATCTGGGTAAATGGAAGAGACCTGTCCAAACATCGGCGTGGGCACAATGTTGTGGTACTTGACTACTACACAGGTAAAATTATCTTTATCTTTTTTAAAGATATTATTCAGTATTTTAAAGGATTTAACATATTAAATTTGAAAAAAGTTATTTGAAAATTTTAAAAAAATTAATTGAAATGCCTTTAGCTACAAGTAAATTTAGTAAAAGGGAGCAATATGCTATTAAAAGTAAAAAAAGATAGTTACTTTAAAATGGAGCTTTTCACTATATAACGGAAACTTTATTGAAAACTAATCAAAACATGATCGCCCTTTTGGTTTAATTCCTCAGTTTTTCTGATTCGCTGACTGAAAGTGATTAGATTCAGTCTGAAGTTCTAAACTCAGTACAAAGTACTTTACATGTGGTGACCACGTGTGATTTGGTTAACATTTTGCAGGCCGCTTGGTTAGCTCGAGATCGTTTGACACGTTTAGAAGCAGAAAAGCGGGTCGTCGACTTTCTTATTACCTGAGGTCTCTTAAAGGAAGGTAACATGATGATATTTACATTGTACGGCGTGATTTCGCTCATCTCCGGGAGCATTGGAACGTGTGCTTAAAGAAGCTGGTTTTAAACCAACCCCTAAGATTGGTTCTTTACTTGGTTACTTAAGGGAGCAAGAAATTATACACATACACACTTTTTTGTTATACCTCCCGGTTGGGCTTTACAAACCAGCTTACGTTACTATTACAAAAGGGTTAAAAAAAAAGGTTGAGTTTACTAGTGAACTAAAATGGACAGTTTGATAATCTGGCAAAAATGGTAATTGGATAATCAGACAAAAACAATAACTCACACCTTCGCTCGACACTTCACCTTTCGGAATAAAAGCAACTCCTTTTTTCCAGCTTTTACACAATAGAAGACAAGAAGCTTTTAACAACTACGTCTTTAATGTTAAGACTGTAACCTTGACTAAAACTGAAGTAACGTTTTACTTAGTAAAAATAAACATCGAGAGAAAAGGCAGTCTACGCTAATTCATTCTTAGTTAATTTTTACAACAAATCGTAATCAAAACACTCACTGTCATTGCTGTTTGAACACAAAGGAAAATCGTGCTAATTGGTGTCCAGGATGATGGCTCGCGCCACCTTGCGCCAGCAATACGTGCGTTAAGAAAGGCCGGCGGTCGCCGCATACGTCATGGTTTCCGTGGTTCCTACGCGCTGATTGGCTACATAGGGCGAGGAAGAAAGCCTCGCTGGGTCAAGCAAGTTCAGAACCGAAGAAGACGAGGCCCCAGTTCCGTCAATGCGAATATTAGACTTGGACGACCACGAAGCGGTATGTAAAACGTTTTCAAACTTGCTTTAAGTCCAACTTACAACCCCTCTCCATCCCTTTGTAAACGGTGTAAAACTCAATACAAGTTTCCCTTGTATCCTCACGAACGAGAAAAATGTTAATTATAAAAAGCCATTGTAACATTCACTATCTATAGTCTACAATCGAAGCTGTAGTTATTTCAAACGGTTTTAGCTATGTTAGCGCATTTGATTAGAATCTCATATCTCGTTTTATTATTATTGATTGATACAAGAAATCCGTCTTGAGGAAGAACACCTGCTAACTTATTTCGAAATTATTTGTAAGAATTTGTTCCTGGGGGGGGGGGGGG